>NW_026466775.1:0-13570 GCF_026875155.1 Cherax quadricarinatus
AGTGTAAGGTGGTCATATTTGTTATATTTGTTATTCTTTAATTTTCAAATCTAATTAATGTTTTTTCGTTTTGTTTCTATATTGTCTCTTTAGGGTTTTTTTTCCTTTTGTCTTTATATTGGGGTTTTAAAAAAAATATAAAAAAAAAAAAATACAAACAGGGGCACAGGCGTACAGTTTGGGCCCGTTTCATACAGTATCAAAGTAACAACAAGAACATTATAACATACATCAGGAGAAATCAGGGGAAACTAATGAAGGGAACTTGTTGTAATGCTTTAAAAGGGAGATACTGAAATTAAAAGAATGGGGTTAACACTGGGAGAAACAATAGAAGTGATAAAAAACTATTGATCGACTGTTTTTATGTGATCTAGTTTCTGGGGAAGGAATATATACAAAAAAATGTTTAAAAGAAAGGGGCAACTTGTTGCCTCAAAACTAGATGCTAAATCTCAGAATTCGGAGAGAACATAAAACAAAAAAAAAAAAAATTTTTGAAGATTGAAAATTTGATATTGTAATTATCATTATACGGGTTTTTTATTTTAAACCCCAAATCAGCTGGGTGAGATTTACTATTCAAAAAAGGGTCTACCCTTGGGGGGTCAAACCTTTTGTCTGACGAACTCTGCTGTGGTTCGGCAGATCTATGGGGGGAAATACAAATAAACCGACTCCACAATGCGGCCACAAAATTTGTCATTTGGGGGTTTTTCGAAACGTGGATTAGGCAAAAAAAACACTCATCTGGGATGTTAAGTAAAAAATTTTAGATGGAATACATGGGGCACCCAAACCTGCCGCCTCCCCTGCTATACATCAACTGCCCAAAAGTCGTGCCTGGGATGAGCGACTTTCAAAACATACAGTCGGGGGGTAACGGTTCCTGAATAACAGTCGGGATTACAAAGAGGTTGGAAATGGTCATACTACTGACATGGCACGGTTACTGGTAACGGTCACTGAGATTGCCAGGTTGACAGTTGTCATTGACCAAGAAATCGTAATGACACGATTGCAAAAAAAACCATACCCCCGCCGGATTGAACCCGGGCCAAGTCTCAAAACCCGCCCGTCTGTAAAAACTTGATTTGTGGTCCGAGGTCCGTGCAACCTCCTATTTGGGGAGAAATTAAACCAGTTGGATGAATCTTATTTTGGTGCGGGCTGTGGGCCAACGCGAAGGGGGGGAGTTTTGGGACTCTTGCCGCGGGTTCAATCCCCGGCCGGTGGTATGGGGTTTGTCATTGTGTTCAGTGTGTCAAACTCACATTTGTCAGCGTACAGAAAAAAACAGCACATCACACTCATAAGACACGAAAACAACAGCACCATCATACCAGAAAAACCCCCACCCGCACACGAAAAACACATAACAAGTAGCCCAACATAAAAACAAAAAGACACAGTACACAGCTAGCCCATCACAGACAGAAACAAATAGCACCCTTCCAAAAAGTAAGATCAAAACACAAATAGCAAACCCCAAAAAACACAAGTAAGACACAGTATTCAACAAAAACCATCACCACAGGGCACAACAGACCATCACAAAACCCGTAAGACACAGTATAAAAACTGCACCAACACACACTAAAACACAGTGATTACTAGCAAACCCTCACACACAGTAAAAACGTATACAACTAGTTCAAAAACACACAGTAAGAAATAACAAATACCACCATCACACACACATAAGACACAGAAAAAACTACCACCATCACACACAGTACTCAAAAAGCACGCCACACACATAAGACTCAGTACTCAACAAAGGGGCCAACACCACAAAAGACACTGTAAAAAGTTGGCACCATCACACAAATAGACAAGTACACAACTAATCCTCAACACTTTTCCCATTTGCCCCCCCCACACACAGTAAACGCAGACAAAACAGTCCATTAAAACTTACCAATTTCCCCATCACACACAGTAAGACCAGTACACACTACAATCTCAGACAAAAGACAGTAAAACCTTGTACCCTCACACACTGTACCCCGTTAGCCCCCTCCAAAACCCCCGTAAGACGCAGTACACAACAGTACCCTTAGATACTGAAATCCAAATTAGCCCCATCACACACAGTAAGACACAGTACACAGCTAGCACCATCTCACACAGTAAAACACAGTACACAAACTAGTACCATTACGCACAGTAAAGGACACGTAACAACTAGTACCCTCACACACAGTAACAGTAAGACAAAGTACTCAACTAGCACCATCACACTCAGTAAGACAGTACAACACTAGCACCATCCACACAGTAAGACACAGTACACAGCTTTGTACCATTATGCACAGTAAGACACAGTACACAACCCGTACATCACACACAGTTAAAAGTAAGACAAAGTAAACAACTAGCACCATCACACACGGTTCACAACTAGTATTATAACACACAGTAACAGTAAGACAAAAGTACTCAACTAGCACCATCACAAATCAGTAAAGACAGTTACACAACTAGCACCATCACACACAGTAAGGGCACAGTACACAACTAGTGCGATCACACACAGTAAGACACAGTACACTACTAGCACCATCACACACAGTAAGACACAGTACACAATTAGCACTATCATTCACAGTAAGACACAGTACACAACTAGCACCATCACACACAGTAAGACAGTACACAACTAGTATGATCACAAAACAGTAAAGACACAGTACACTACTAGCACCATCATACACCGTAAGACACAGTACACAATTAGCACTATCATTCACAGTAAGACACAGTAACACAACTTGCACCATCAGAACTCTAGAGGAGAGGGTCACATACACAAAGCGTGCTATCTCTGAGAGGGGCTCTCTACAGAAACACAGTACACAGTTAGTCACCTATCTCTACCCTTGAGGCGAGGCGAGGGCGCGATAGCCGCTATCTAGCTCTCTTGTATCTGGAGGTTTCTTTGGGAGGTAAAGTCTGAACTCGCCTAGAACCCAATGCCACCACTACCAACAACTTGGACGCAACAAGTGCCCAAAGACCCTCGATCACACACAGTAAGACACAGCACACTATAGCACCTGGCGGATAGACGGGACCATGAGTAGACAAAGTACAGCAACTTTCACCATCCATACACAGTAAGACCAGGGGACGGAGGCTTATAGCACTATCACACAGTAAACACGTAGCTCGGCTCGAGGGTGCACCAACATAACAGTAAGACATACACAACCGCACCATCATACACAGTAGACACAGCACACAGTTACACCTTCAAACACAGTAAAGACACATACACAACTAGCACCTGTATCTATATTGTCTGGTAAAGTCGAACTCGCCTAGGTCTCCCTATGCCACACTACCGGGGAGACAACTGACGGGCAACAAGTCGCGTGAAGTCCGCTCGTGTTGCGCGATTGGCATGCCTGCCGATGAAGCCCAAAGTGACGCCTGCTGAGAAGATGAGAAGCGAGGATGACACTCCCCTGCCGAGAGGTCCCCGCAAAGAGAAAGAAGATGTTACCCTCCCCCGAGGGCCCATGAAAGAAGACAGAAGATAAGGCGAAGGAGACGACACCCCCCCAACCGGGGCCACAACGGTCAACTGAGGGAGAGAGCGCGCGGCCGTTACCGGCGAAAGTCGATTTCGGAGGATGAATTGAGAGTTCAACTGAAGCACAATCATACACATTAACGACACAGTAAACGATTAACACGACAGTCTCATTCAGTAAGACACATACACAACTACACCATCATACACAGTAAGACACAGTATAAAATCTCACCATCATACACAGTAAATACACAGTACACAACCTAGCAACCATCACACACAGTATACACATTGCACATCTAGCACCATCATACCCCATAAGAAACTCAGTACTCAACAAGCAACCAACACACTCAATAATACAACAGTACAAATCTACTAAGCACAGTCACACATAGAACACAAATAGCACCATCCCACACAGTAAGATACATGTACACAACTAGCAAAACCTCACACTTCAGAACACAACTAGCAATCATCAACACACAGTTAAGACACGTACACAACTAAAGCATCAAAACACACAGTAAGACACTGTACACACTAGCACCATCCACACAGTAAAAACTCAGTAAACCACAGTACAAAACTATCAAGAGGTATATGAAGAGCTCAACAAGAGATTTTAGGAAGTATTCACAATGGACACAGGAAGGACTATGAGAAAACAGTGCAGGGGGGGGGACACCATCAGGGAATGCACACAACAAGTGCTGGATGACATGCACACATCAGAGGAGAAGGTGAAGAAGCTGCTAAGTGACCTTGATACCTCAATGGCAATGGGACTGGACAACATCTCCCCGTGGGTCCTCAGGGAGGGAGCAGATATACTGTGTGTGCCATTAGCCACAATCCTCAACACATCCCTTGAAACTGGGCAACTACCTGAGGTATGGAAGACGGCAAATGTAGTTCCCATTTTTAAAAAAGGAGACAGAAAAGAGGCATTAAACTACAAACCTGTGCCACTGACGTGCATAATATGTAAAGTCATGGAGAAGATTATCAGGAGGAGAGTGGTGGAGCACCTGCAACGGAACAAAAGTATAAATGAGAACCAGCACGGTGTCATGGAAGGCAAATCCTGTGTCACAAACCTTTTGAGTTTAATGATAAAGTAACAGAATAAGCACGAGAGAGAGGGGGTGAGTTGATTGCATTTTCTTGGACTGCAAAAAAAATAAGAGCTTTGACACAGTTCCTGCACAAGAGATTAGGGCAGAAACATAAAGGGTTCAGCGGTATAACAGAAGGGCACTTCAGTGGATCCAGAATACCTGACAGGAGGCAACAACGAGTCATGTACGTAATGAGTTCGACAGTGGCCACCTGTGCGAGCGGGGTCCCACAGGGTCGGTTCTGATGACCAGTGCTATTATTGTATAATGTAATGACATGATGGACAGGAATAGGACTCAGAGGTGTCCCTGTTCACAGATGATGATTAAGTTCATGAGGAAATAAAATCAGAATAGAGGATCAGGCAGGCCTTCAGAGACCTGGATAGGCTGGACCGTGATCCAGCAACTGCTCTCGAATTCAACCCTGTCAAATGCAAAGCCATGAAGATCGGAGAAAGGGCAAAAAGACTGCAGACAGAGGTACAGGCTAGGTGCCAACGACTGCAAACCTCGCCAAGGAGAAAGATCATGGCGTGAGTATAACACTGACGCTCGTCCCCGATGCACACATCAACCAGATAAGCTGCCGCAGCATATGAGGCCTGGCAAACGAGATTAGCACTATCCGATACCCAGGGCTCGGATTAGAAGCCTCCGGCCCTAGGCTATTTCAATTTGGCTGGGCCCCTTTGAGTTACTGTAAGAGAAGCGACCCCTTCCAGCTTGGGGTGGGGGGGGGGTTGGTGTGAGCTGTTAAAAAGGTCTAATTAAATACATTCTGGCTATTTTATTTAAATTTAATAGGGAAAGTACATCAAGGACAAACGCAAAACCATTTACCAACAGCCATTATAACTAACTTGTTAAAGCATGCCATTTTCAAGAAATAAACTCAAGACAAGCATAGATTACTAGATAGGCTACTAAAGTAGTGACATCATGTACCTATAAATTCAGGCATAACCACTACAGCGCTATTATTCCCTCAATAATCGCGCCATTATGATTTGGAAAATGGCATTATAAATCCGTATGATAATTATGAGTACATAACAATAAATGAGTATAATTAGGTATATTATTTATCAGTAGACAAGTAGGACTTTGGGACACCTAGGTCTCAAAAATGTCCCTCTTCGAACCTACCACTGTCATGATCCACAAGTTTTGCTCTGGACCTATAATTAAATGAATTGTACATCACCAGGAAATTCTGGTAAATAAATAAATTTGTGACTGTATAATTATCAAAAATGATTATATATACATACTCATATACATAACAGAAAGAAAATATATCTTAATATCACTCACAATTTGACTGGATATTAAGTTGTATCAAACTCAGAAAAACCTCACTAACTAAATTTATGAAAAACACTGGGCCAGAATTATACACAAATCTAGAGAGCTTATCTGAGGTTCCTGAGCTGTCTTGTCCAGGGTTGGGAGGGGTGGGAAGATGGTATATGGGTGGGGGGGGGGGGGTGGGTGTGTGGGGGTTGGGGGTGGGGGGGTGGGGGGGGGTGGGTGTGGATGGGGGGGGGGGGTGGGTGGGCGGTGGGTGTGGGGGGGGGGGGTGTTATTGGGGGGGGGTGTGTGAGGGGGGGGGGGGGGGGGGGGGGGTGTGTGGGGGTTGGGTGGGGGGGGGGTCCGTCTGAATATCTCAAGTTATGCAGGAATGTACATGCCACAATTTTCCCTCCTATATGATAAGGTGTCCATCCCATTTTAACGCTGTAGAGCTACGGAAAAATTCTAATACAAAATTCAAAACCAAAGATGGCGAGTCTCTTGTCGCAGGCTTACGCAGCATTCCCGTTTTCTATGGCATAAATATATTAAATACATATGGCCATCTATTTACATATAAATACTGAATTTCTGGAAAATATGTACAGTATTTTCCACAATTGATATCATTGCATCATGCATAAGACTATCAAATCATATAAACTCAAGAAAGTAAAGAATTGTTTATATTCACAGGCACTTCTTAAATAAACTTTTTTCTGGATTTCATATTGGCAAAATCATCAATTATATTCTGAAAATCAATATTTCTTGTTAGATCAGACTCAATGGTCAACAAGGCTAGGTTACACAATTTGTCTTGGCTCATTGTTGAACGGAGCTGGTTTTTCACTCTTTTCAAAACAGAAAATGAACGTTCTCCTTCACAGTTAGTAGCTGGAAGTGTTAGGTAAAGGCGATACACTATGTCCAACATTAGGGAAGGTTTCTGAGATACCTGCATTTCTTAAATGTTTCAAAGCAGCTGAGGGCGCACATTTTTCAGGTGGAGCTTTAATCTGATTCATATACCCAAAAAAATGAACTATTTCTTCAACAAATGTGTCCTGAACATCTGCTGAAAGGTGTTGTTGCAACTTTAAATGCAGCTCTCTCAATCTGCATCTGGCTAGTAGTAATTTTGAACAGAAATCCAAACTTGTCATTGAGATTCTGGTAGATTTCATTTCTTTTCACCAATTCTGTAATCAATGAATCCAGAATGACGAAGTATGTAGCTGTCTTACATTTCTGCCTTGGTAGCAACACAATTTCATTGTGTGACTCTTCAAAATTGCGTTTCCTCTTCCTTGACCGCTGATGATCAGCCCGGTAACTGTAGTCTTCACCAGCAGTTTAGCTTCTCTTCAAACATTTCAAAAGCTTCATCATTGCGAAGTGACCTTACAAATTCCACTAAGCCTGCATAGAGGTTAGCACAAGTAGTCATTTCAATTTCAATTTTCTGAAGTATCTTGTTCGTGGCATTTAACCGTTCCAGTATACAGTCTCAAAGCACACAGAGTAAGGCCAATTCAAAATCTTCCAATTTTGATGCTAAGCTGGCTGCTTCGCTTCTTGTAGTTGCTGTCTGGTCTTCATCCTCTGCTATTTGGATCAAAGCAGAGTGTATTTCAGCAAAGCTGTCTTTCAAAGCATGTGTTGCATCATGCTGCGCTGACCACCTGTTGTTGATAATGATTTGATGACATCTCGATGAATGGTTGACTTGAGTATACTCCACCGATGCGTTGAAGCAGAGAAAAAATTAAAGAGTGCTTGCAAAAGTCCAAAAAATGAAACTGCAGCGACACAACACTCCGCAGCACATGACCCAACAAGATTAAGAGAATGTGCTGAGCAGGCACATATTCAGCAAGTGGGTTGATTTGCTTGATACGGCTTGCAATCCATTATATTTACCCGACATGTTACTTGCATTGTCGTAGCTCTGGCCACGGCAAACCATAATAGAGAGATCATGTTCAAGCAGAGTATCCAGTACTACATTCATCATTGTTTCTCCATCATGGCCTGAATGAGGAATGAATTTTATAAAGAGCTCTACAGGCTTACCACTGGAGTCGACAAAGCGAACAATGAATGTCAATTGATCTGTATGTGAAATATATCTGGTGTTGAATCTACACTTATTGAAAAGTATTTTGCAGTTTTCACAGCTGCTATGATGTTATTGAGGACCTTCTTAGTCATCAGTTCAATAAATTCATTGCATATAGTAGATGACAATGTAAGATACAGTGCCTCTTCCTGCATTCCCAAGGCGTGACACATGATTTGCTAAGAATGGATCGAATTGTGCTAAACAGTTCTATGATCCCTAGGAAATTGCCATTGTTTTCCGAACCAAACACCTCATTTTCTCCACGGAAAGCAAGTCCTCTTAGAGCTAAGAATTTTACAGCAGCAACAACTCTTTCTAGAACTTTTCTCCAATAAGTGCGCTCTTTTTCAGTTGTTGATTTTCCAAATGAGAATCCAATAAGCCTTTTTTCTGTGCACGAAATACACTGGCTAAAATGCAGCTCCTGTGAGTGGTGCTGTTTTCATGTTCCTCGAAGCGCTTGGAATTTTTCCAGTCATTGAACCCCTGTGTGAAGGTATTTTCTTTGGTAGAAAATAGCTTGCATGCTGAACAGTACACTTTTCTTGAGCTTTCAGAGTATACCATCCATTATCTTTTCACATTTTCTGAATTTGCAAGCTTCCTATAAAACATAGATGACTTTAAACAACGACGACTTCCATCATCATAAATCCTTGCTGATTTCCTAAATCAATGTTCAGAGTTTGACTGAAGTTTTCTGCAATGAAAGCATTGCGTAGAGAATCTGGGATTGCATTTGGCCATGAGGCAGGATCTTTTAAGACAAATCCTGTGGATGAAATGTCCGTTGAGACATTGAGAGGAGACACAAAAGAAGTAGATGCTGGCTGAGAAATAATGGAGGGAGGGCTTCCTGTATGATCTGACGTATCTGCAGATTCAACTGTACTGGTAACATCAGAAACTGTTTTCGTGAGCATGTCTGTGATCTTTCTGCAGCTTCCTACATCTTTCTTTTTCTGTTCTTCTTGAATTTTCTTTCTTTTCTGTGACCCACTCGCATAAGAACGTCCAACATCACGTTCACGAGATGCCATAATGAGGATGTATCACTGTCTGTAATCATGCAAATACAAATTTTTCATTATCAATTATTAATTTTTTTATTATTATAAAAAAAAATTCTGTCAATTGGGGGGATATGGCCCTTGTAGCCCCCTTTCCTCTGGCTGCACATCTAAAAATTCAAACGTTACCAGAAAGGAAGTCATATACAGAACTTTACCATAGATTAGGTTAGTGATTTGGCTACGAATATTTTACTAATTCATCCTCCTTGATCTCCAATTTACTTAAACAGAAATCATACGAGTCCAAGAACAATGCACAATGGATATTATATTACCATTTTCATAACTAAACTAATCATTATGTTTTGCATGATATATGGCCTACCACCATAGATAAGGACATGAGAAATTAAAGAATGCAGGGACAATTTTCAGTTTCACCCAACCAACGATTTTCTGATGTGGCTTATGTGTTTCTGGGGAAATATGTAGTAAATTAATTGATGTTTCTACATCACTTCGTCGCAACTTGAAAATAAGCATTTGCGACGGAAGTGATGTAGAACATCAATCAATTGAGATCTGTTATTGAAATGATAAAGACTTAAAGACAGGACAAAGTGCTTTAAAACCTACAAACGGAGTCAGTTTGCGTTTTTAGGTTTTTCTTTATAGTATTTTTACCAAAAATGCGTCTTTACTGGTCCATGCGTCTTTACTGGTCAAGTAACCCTATCAAGAACATAATAACATAAGAACGAAGGAACACTGCAAAGCCATGTCCATCGAGCAGTCCAAGTCCCTACCGGCTTAAGCCATGCACCCAACACTAGTTCATGTCTGGTCACATGACTTAAGGAAACACGGCAACACCTTTTACACGAAGCTATGAGAGTAACTCCAACCCACCCACATCTAATCATGTATTATCCAACTATTTTTAAGCTACACAACGTTACTGTGCCTCTATAACGGTACTTAGGTTTGATTCCACTTCCACAACTCTATTACCAACCATGTACTTCTATATCCCTCCTGATCGAATTTTTCCAACTTAAAAACCATTTGCGAGTCCTGTCTAGGCAAGATATTTTCGCACACTATTTTACATACCCTTTATTGATTCCTGTCTCCATTATAAACTAATCGATACCCCCTAATTCCTACGTCTTTCAGAGAATGCAGTTTCAGGCCCTTAGTCTATCCTGAAGGTTTCTGTACCATGGGTCATCTTGTCATCCTCCTTTGTACATTTTCAGAGAATTATATCCATTGCTGTAATACGTGACCAAAAGTATGCAGCAAATAAATGAGTGCCTAACCAAGGATGTTAGAGTGAAGAACAACCTGGGACTCTTATTTATGCTCTGATATGAGCCAAGGATCCTAGTAGCTTATGCGAACATATGCACAGTTGTCTGGGATTCAGACATACTGCTAACCAGAATCCTAAATCTTTTCGCAATCCGGAATATAAATCTACATATTTATTTTAATGTGGATGGTTAGATTGACCTGTCCAACATTTAGAAACTATTGCATTATGTCTATATTAAACTGAACATCTGCCACTTCTCGATCAGGTACCTCCCATAACATTTAGAGCGAAAACAAACTTTATCCATACACATCATGACTATAACAGCACCTCAGTTATTGTTCACAGTACAGGTCTAGATACGTTGAATTACTACAGAAAATGGAGATGAATCTCTCATACTCAGCATAGCGAAAAACACAGCGTACTGATGTAAACAAGGCATATGAGTTTGCCCATCTATGGTTAGGTTATTTATTATTATTTAGATTTATTCATATTTAATTGTTTGATTAATTTTAAAAAATCATTTTACTCTCCAAACATTGAACTTTTAGTAGGACCCCATTGACTTGCACCATTGCGCAGTCTTGGTGAGCCCCTAGACCACCCCCTTGACTGCGGGTCCCCCAAATGTCGCGGGCCTACAATATGCCCATTTGCTATGCGGAATCCAGCCCTGCCGATACCTAAGTAAGGTACACCGTGTACGTCAGACCCATATTGAGTATGCAGCACAAGGTTGTTCATACTAAGGGAATGTCCTAGAAGAAAGGTAAGGAAATAGCTGACACACTAGAGGACAGTAGGTTAGGGAGACATGATAACGACATGCAAATACACGCGGGAATAGACAAGGGGACAGAAACAAGATGCCCAGAAAGGGGACAAAGACCAACACTCTTGAAGTTGAAGACTGATGAGTACAGGATGTTAGACATTTCTCAGCATAGAGTGTCAGAAGTGGAACAGTCTGGCGCGTGATAGTGAGGCAGGACCATACATGCTTTAGACAGGTATATAAGCTCAGGTACAGGAGAGAGAGGACCTAGTAGGGTTCATGAAGAGGCGGGCAGGAGCTGAGTCTGACCCTGAAAACAATTACGTGAGTACAGTATACACTAGTCCTCATACACACTAGACACAGTACACAACTAACACCATCACACACAGTACTCAACTAGCACCATCACGCACATAGACACGGTACTCATCTAGCACCATCACACACAGTAAGACACAGTACTCAACTAGCACCATCCCACACAGTAGATATAGTACACAACTACACCAACACAGACAGTAAACTTGTGACATCTAGCACATCACACACAGTACATCAACTATCACCATACACAGGAAGACACATTACACATTTAGGCCATCAACAAGTAAGACACAGTACTACAATTCGCACCTCATACACACTAGACAAGTTAGACAACAGCACACACACACAGTATAACACATTACAGATCAGCAGATATACCAGTAAAACACAGTACACAACTAGCACCACACACAAGTAAGACATATTACACAACTAGCACCATCACATACAGTAAAACATAGTATACCGACTAATACCATCACACACAGTATAACACATACACAATAGTAACGATCACACACAGTAAACACAGTATGTACTAGTACCTCAACAGTAAGACACAGTTACGACAAACACCACAAACACATTATCAACTAGCACCATCACACACATAGACACAGTACTCACTAGCACCCTCAGACAGAGTGACACAGTACACAACTACCACCTCACGCTGTACTCAGCTAGTACCAAGTCACAACATAAACACAGTACACACGACTCCATCACACACTGTAACACATGCACAACTGCACTATCACACACTTCTCAACTAGCACTTCACACGCAGTTACACGTACACAATTAGACATCCAGGATCAGTAGACACAGTACACAACTAGCAATCATACACATAAGACATAGTACACAACTAGCACGTAACACATTGACACATTTACCCATCTAGCACCCAAAGTAGTAGGCAACAGTACACAGTGTACACTCACAGAGGCTCAAGTTGTGTATGTGAGTGACAGTGTGGTGCATGTTTGTGGCAGGAACAGCGAGCATATGGTCAATCACTACAGCCAGCTGGAGCTCCTCAGATGGTGACACTGTTTAGCACCTCAGTATCTCCGCCAATAAGATAACATGTAAACACTCCATGTGATCCTGTACCAAGATAAAACACTGATTGATCACCTCACTCTGACTGGAACACTATACTGTATTTCTAATGGTAGTAAAATTGTTACATGTATATTACACCAAGTGGTAGTGAACAATGCTACACTGTATATTACAGTAAGTGGTAGTGAACAATGCTACACTGTATATTACAGTAAGTGGTAGTGAACACTGCTGCACTGTATATTACAGTAAGTGGTAGTGAACAATGCTACACTGTATATTACAGTAAGTGGTAGTGAACAATGCTACACTGTATATTACAGTAAGTGGTAGTGAACAATGCTACACTGTATATTACATAAAGTTGGTGTGAACAATGCTACACTGATTTACAGTAAGTGTATTTGTGAACAATTGCTACACAGTATCATTACAGTAATGTTAGGACCAATGCTACACGTATTTACAGGTAAGGTGATGTAACAATGTGCTACGACTGTAAATTAAACTGTAGTGGTAGTGAACAATGCTACAACTGTATATTACAGTAGGTGGTAGTGAACAATGCTCACACTGATATTACAGTAAGTGGTCGTGAACAATGACACTGTATACATACAAAATTGTTACATAAATATAAGTATCTACATGGGTATAATATTGAAGACTTACTTCACACAGAAAGATACATCATAATTACAGCTGGAAACCTAGCGGTGACTGGTGCCAAATGTACACACAGAAATGACTGCCTACGAAGACACCAAGACTGTCAGATTGGTGCACATTCCCACAATGACATCACAAGACTGCGCAGGTGGTGAATAATTCCACCAATGAACAGCAGGCGCCCAGTACCTGGAGACAACAAAATAAGTGCGGATCCTAGATGTTCAACTGCCTCCCACATACATAAGCGGGGTTTCCCAATAACCCCGCTGCTTTAAGACCCTGACTGTCTTCAAGACCCC
>NW_026466776.1:0-13955 GCF_026875155.1 Cherax quadricarinatus
GGGGTTTGGGAAAAAATTTCGCCCCAAACTGGAACCCACATCGGGGAAAAAAAAAAACCTGAAATTGGCAAAGGGGGAGAATAAAGAAGCAAGTAGTTTAAAAAGGGAAATTTTTAAGAAGGTTTTTAATTAAGACGGGGGCTGGGGGAAAAGGGAAAGAAGGGAAACCCAAGGGGAAAACCAAAAATTTTCAACAAAAAGGGGGGGGAAAAAGTTTAAACTGAACCCAAAGGCGAGGGGACCAGACAACATCTCCCATGGGTCTTAGAGAAGGAGCAGAGATGCGTGTGGCCTCTAACCACAATCTTCACACATCCTTGAACTGGCACTACCTGAGAAATGGAAGACAGCCAATGTAGCCCCCAAATATTTAAGAAAGGAAACAAAAACGAGGCACTAAACTACAGACCTGTGTTCTGACATGTATCGTGTGAAATCATGGAGAAGATCATCGGGAGGAATTTGGTTTCGAACACCTGGAAAGGACAAGATTTAAATAAAACCAGCATGGGTCATGGGAAGGCAAATCTTTCACAAACCTCCGGGAAAGTTTTATGACAAGGAACGGGAAGTAAGACACGAGAGAGAGGGTGGGTGATTGCGTTTTCCTAGAATGCAGAAGGCTTTGACACATTTCCCACAAGAGATTAGGGGCAGAAGCTGAGGATTCAGGCACACGTAAAGGAAGGGCAACTGCTGGTAAGGAATACCTGACAGGAGGCAGCAACGAGTCATGGTACTGAAGAGGTATCACAGTGGGCGCCTGTTACGAGCGGGGTCCCACAGGGTCAGTTCTAGGACCAGTGCTATTTTTGATATTGTGAACGACATGATGGAAGGAATAGATCTGAAGTGTCCTGTTCGCAGATGACGAGAAGTGATGAGAAGAATTAAATCAGACGAGGATGAGGCAGACTGCAGAGACCTGGAGAGGCTGGACATGTGGTCCAGTAACTGGCTTCTCGAATTCAATCAGCCAAATGCAAAGTCATGAAGATTGGGGAGGGGCAAAGAAGACCACAGACAGAGTATAGGCTAGGTGGACAAAGACTACAGACCTCACTCAGGGAGAAAGACCTTGGGGTGACCATAACACCGAGCACATCACCGGAGGCACACATCAACCAAATAACCGCTGCAGCATACGGGCACCTGGCAAACCTGAGAATAGCGTTCCGATACCTTAATAAGGAATCTTTTCAAGACACTGTACACTGTGTATGTTAGGCCCATACTGGAGTATGCAGCACCAGTCTGGAACCCACACCTGGTCAAGCACGTCAAGAAGTTAGAGAAAGTACAAAGGTTTGCAACAAGGCTAGTCCCAGGGGCTCAAGGGAATGTCATACGAGGAAAGGTTAAGGGAAATCGGACTGACGACACTGGAGGACAGAAGGGTCAGGGGAGACATGATAACGACATACAAGATACTGTGGGGAATAGACAAGGTGGACAGAGATAGGATGTTCCAGAGAGGGGACACAGGGACAAGGGGTCACAACTGGAAGCTGAAGACTCAGACGAGTCACAGGGACGTTAGGAAGTATTTTTCAGTCATAGAGTTGTCAGCAAGTGGAATAGCCTAGCAAGTGAAGTAGTGGAGGCAGGAACCATACATAGTTTTAAGAAGAGGTATGACAAAGCTCAGGAAGCAGAGAGAGAGAGGATCCAGTAGCGATCAGTGAAGAGGCGGGGCCAGGAGCTGAGTCTCGACCCCTGCAACCACAATTAGGTGAGTACAATTAGGTGAGTACACACACACACACACACCTACACACCTACACACACACACACACCTACACACCTACACACACACACACACCTACACCACACACACACCTACACACACACACACACCTACACACACACACACCTACACACACACACACACACACACACACACACACACACACACACACACACACACACACCTACACACACACACACACCTACACACCTACACACACACACACTACCTACACACCTACACACACACACACACACCTACACACACACACACACCTACACACACACACACACACACACACACACACACAACACACACACACACACACACCACCTACACACCTACACACACACACACCTACACACCTACACACACACACACACCTACACACACACACACACCTACACACACACACACCTACGCAAGATAACAAGATCTCTGAAGCAGTAAAAAAATCAGTTTCTGGAATGGTCTATATAAAAGAGAGCAACTCCAGATTTATTTTAAATAATGGTCATTAGTATGATTAAGTCTCTTGTCAGGAGATGCTCTGTCTCCTGACAAATCAAACATTGATAGTGATAATTAAACTGGAATTTCATGTAATTTTACTCACAAACCACGGTACGGGTGAGGCTTGAACTCCGGGCTGTCATCGAATGAGGAGGCACCTTCTTGAACATCTGAAGCTACTCCACTCAGGTGTTGGAATTATCCTTAGTCATTCAGGATGCGGGAATGGGTTTATTAACTTTGGTCATTGGCACCTGCACATGTTCGTTGCACCTGGAATTGGCACTCGTTACCCTACACGAATGTTAATAATAATAATAAGAAGAATAAGAAGAAGAATCCAGTTGTACAGTTGAAGGCTAAGTAGATACGACACTAAAGTTTTTATATCATAGAAGACCGGTTATTTCAGACTACCGGTCTGACAGATTAGTCTGTATTTCAAATATTAAACATACTGGACTGTATCCTCTTCGCAACAAATAAAACTAGGAACTACCAGTGGTCAGGTACAACTCGCAATTGAGGTGGCTGTGGTGGGAAGCTGCATGCATGCACAGCTGCACGCATAGAAACAAATATCACTGATGTAAACACACAAGAGGACCTGGTATGTTGTTTGGGGCGGCGAGAGTTGGTGTTGTAAATGGAGTGGTTTGTGTCGGTAATGGAGCGACCTGCCTGACTGATGCCCAATGTAATAAGATTTGGCTTGGCGCGAGTCTACCAGAAAATGTTTGTAGGTGCAGTTGTGGAGCGTAAGCTGGTGTGTGTTTTTGCGGTGTGTCTGACAAGTGCTGACCTTAATTTAGTTCTCCTTGAGTTAGTTAGTTAGTTTAATATGTTTATTATGCACCCCATACCCATCCTGTGGGTGGTAGTCAAAGATTACAGAGGTACATAATTGGTCCAGGGACTGGACTCCAAAGTTTTGATAGCTGAGCAAGTTACAGAGTAATGAATTCACAATTTACAAAGGTAATGAACTCACAAATTACAAAGTAATGAACTCCGGGTAGGTCTAGTCACAATCATGACAAGTTACAAAGGTATTTACAGATTACAGAGGTACGTAATGGATCCAGGGACCGGGCCCCAAAGTTTGGATGGCTGAACTAGGTACAAGGTAATGAACTCACAAGTTACAAAGGTAATGAATACTGTAAGAATGGTTACTTACGTTTATACATGGCTACAATCATGAACAAATTATAGTGTAATGAGCAATTCACACTTCCACACCCGGTCACAACGAGTGAGTTTATTGGTGCAAATGTTGATTGTTGAGTCTCTCTCTCTCTCACACACACACACACACACACACACACCAATACAAATTCACACACACACAACACACTCATACCCGGGTGAAGAGCAACCGGTGAAGAGGGGGCCAGGAGCTAAGACTCGACCCGTGCAACCACAAATAGGGATACAAATAGGTGAGATAAAACACACCACCCACTCATACACACACTCAGACACATACACACACACACACACACACACACACACACACACACACACTCGCAAATACAACAGGCCTAGTGTTTAAATCGACATGTGCCTAGGACAAAATGGTAACTAAGTAACTAACACACACACACACTCGCAAATACAACAGGCCTAGTGTCTAATCGACATGTGCCTAGGAAAAATGGTAACTAACACACAAAAGCACACACACACAAAAGCACACACACACAAAAGCACACACACACAAAGCACACACACACACAAGCACACACACACACAAAAGCACACACAGACAAAAGCACACACACAAAAGTGCACACACACAAAAGCACACACACACAAAAGCACACACACACAAAAGCACACACACACAAAAGTGCACACACACACAAAAGTGCACACACACACAAAAGCACACACACACAAAAGGCACACCCCACAAAAGCACACACACACAAAAGCACACACACAAAGCACACACAACACACACACAAAAGCATGCACACACACACAAAAGCACGCACACACACACACAAAAGCACACACACAAAAGTGCACACACACACACAAAAGCACACACACAAAAGCGTGTGCACACACACAAAAGCGTGTGCACACACACACAAAAGCACACACACACACAAAAGCACACACACACAAAAGCACACACACACAAGCACACACACACAAGCACACACACACAAAAGCACACCACACAAAAGCACACACACACAAAAGTGCACACACAAAAGCACACACACCAAAAGCACACACACACAAAAGCACACACAAAAACAAAAGCACACACACAAAAGTGCACACACAAGTACGCACACACAAAAGCACACAAACACAAAAGCACACACAAAAGTGCGCACACACAAAGCACACACACACAAAAGCACACACACACAAAAGCACACACACACAAAAGCACACACACACAAAAGTGCACACACAAAAGCACACACACAAAAGCACACACACACAAAAAGCACACAAACACAAAAGCACACACAAATGCGCGCACACACAAAAGCACACACAACACAAAGGCACACACACACAAAAGCACACACACACAAAAGCACACACACACAAAAGCACACACACACAAAAGCACACACACACAAAAGCACACACACACAAAAGCACACAAACACAAAAGCACACACACACAAAAGCACACAACACACAAAACACACACAAAAAGCACACAACACAAAAGCACACACACACAAAAGCACACACACCAAAAGTGCACACACACAAACAAAAGCACACACACACACAAAAGTGCACACACACAAAAGCGCACACACAAAAGCGCGCACACACACAAAAGCGCGCACACACACAAAAGCACACACACAAAAGCGCACACACATAAAAGCGCACACACACAAAAGCACACACACACAAAAGCGCACACACACAAAAGTGCGCACACACAAAAGTGCGCACACACAAAAGCACACACACACAAAAGTGCACACACAAAAGCACACACACACACAAAAGCACACACACACACAAAAGCACACACACACACAAAAGCACACACACAAAAGCGCACACACACACACACAAAAGCACACACAAAAGCACACACACACACAAAAGTGCACACACAAAGGCGCACACACACAAAAGTGCACACACAAAAGCGCACACACAAAAGTGCGCACACACACAAAAGCGCACACACAAAAGCACACACACACAAAATCGCACACACACAAAAGCACACACACACAAAAGCGCGCACACACAAAAGCACGCACACACAAAAGCACACACACACAAAAGCGCACACACAAAATCACACACACACACACAAAAGCACACACACACACAAAAGCACACACACACAAAAGTACACACACACACAAAAGTGCACACACACAAAAGTGCACACACACAAAAGTGCACACACACAAAAGCACACACACACAAAAGCACACACACACAAAAGCGTGCACACAAAAGCACACACACAAAAGCACACACACACAAAAGCACACACACACACAAAAGCACACACACACAAAAGCACACACACAAAAGCACACACACACATATCTCCAGGTCTCCAGGTAAACACAAAAGCACACACACACAAAAGCGCACACACACAAAAGCACGCACACACACAAAAGCACACACACAAAAGCGCACACACAAAAAAGCGCACACACACAAAAGCACACACACACAAAAGCACACACACACAAAAGCGCGCACACACAAAAGCACACACACACAAAAGCGCACACACAAAAGCCCCACACACACACACAAAAGCACACACACAAAAGCACACACACACAAAAGCACACACACACAAAAGCACACACACACACAAAAGCGCACACACACAAAAGTGCACACACACAAAAGCACACACACACAAAAAGCACACACACACAAAAGCACACACACACAAAAGCACACACATACACAAAAGCACACACACACACAAAAGCACACACACACAAAGCAGACACACACAAAAGCACACACCACACAAAAGCACACACACACAAAAGCACACACACACAAAAGCACACACACACAAAAGGACACACACACAAAAGCACACACACACAAAAGCAGACACACACAAAAGCACACACACACACACACACAAAAGCACACACAAGCACACACACACAAAAACACACTGCTCATAAAACACCGATGGGGATTTGAGGAAATGGAAGGCATGGACATGATTGGAGAAAGAGACTACATTGTAGGTACAATTCAGTCCGGAGAACATAAAGTAGTCATTGGAGTGATGTATAACCCACCACAGAACTGCAGGAGGCCAAGAGAGGAGTACGAAGAAAACAACAGAGTGATGGTGGACACACTGGCTGAGATGGCAAGAAGAGCTCACTCGAGCAGAGCAAAGTTACTAGTAATGGGCGATTTCAACCACAGGGAGATCGACTGGGAAAACCTGGAGCCACATGGGGGTCCCGAAACATGATGAGCCAAGATGATGGATGTGGTACTTGAAAACCTCATGCATCAACATGTCAGGGACACAACCAGAGAGAGAGGGGAGGATGAGCCAGCAAGACTGGATCTTGTGTTCACCCTGAGCAGTTCAGACATTGAGGACATCACTTACGAGAGGCCCCTTGGAGCTAGCGATCATGTGGTTCTGAGTTTTGATTATATAGTAGTTACAAGTGGAGAAGGTAACAGGAACTGAAGGGGACAGGCCAAACTATAAAAGGGGGGACTACACAGGTATGAGAAACTTCCTGCAGGAGGTTCAGTGTGACAGAGAAATGGTAGGAAAATCAGTAAACGAGATGATGGAATATGTGGCAACAAAGTGCAAGAGGCAGAGGAAAGTTTTGTTCCCAAGGGAAACAGAAATAATAGGAAGACCAAAACGAGTCCTTGGTTTACCCGAAGGTGTAGGGAGGCAAAAAACTAAGTGCAACAGAGAATGGAAAAGGTACAGGAGGCATAGGACCCAGGAAAACAAGGAGATTAGTAGTTTATTAGTTTAATATGTTTATTATGCACCCCATACCCATCCTGTGGGCGGTAGTCAAAAGATTACAGAGGTACATAATTGGTCCAGGGACTGGACTCCAAAGTTTTGATAGCTGAGCAAGTTACAGAGGCAATGAACTCACAATTTACAAAGGTAATGAACTCACAATTTACAAAGGTAATGAACTCCAGGTAAGTCTGGTCACAATCATGACAAGTTACAAAGGTATTTACAGATTACAGAGGTACGTAATGGGTCCAGGGATTGGGGCCCCCAAAGTTTTGACAGCTGAACTGGGTTTACAAAGGTAATGAGCTCACAAGTTACAAAGGTAATGAATTCTGTGATTAGTAGAAGAGCCAGAAACGAGTTTGCACAGATAAGGAGGGAGGCCCAGCGACAGTATGAAAACGACATAGCATCGAAAGTCAAATCTGACCCGAAACTGCTGTATAGCCACATTAGGAGGAAGACAACAGTCAAGGACCAGGTGATAAGGCTGAGGAAAGAAGGGGGAGAACTCTCAAGAAACGACAAGAGGTATGTGAGGAGCTCAACACGAGATTTAAGGAAGTATTTACAGTAGAGACAGGAAGGACTCTGGGGGGACAGACCAGATGGGGACACCAGCAAGGAATACACCAACAAGTGTTGGACGACATACATACAGATAAGGAGGTGGTGAAGAAACTGCTAAGGGACATCGATACCTCAAAGGCAATGGGACCGGACAACATCTCCCCGTGGGTCCTTGGAGAGGGAGCAGATATGTTGTGCGTGCCACTTACCACAATCTTCAACATGTCCCTGGAAACTGGGCAACTACGTGAGGTATGGAAGACGGCAAATGTAGTTCCCATTTTAAAAAAAGGAGACAGAAAGAGGCACTAAACTATAGGCCTGTGTCATTGACGTGTATAGTATGCAAAATTATGGAGAAGATTATCAGGAGGAGAGTGGTGGAGCACCTGGAACGGAACAAGAGTATAAATGCCAACCAGCACGGATTCACTGAAGGCAAATCCTGTGTCACAAACCTTCTGGAGGTTTATGATAAAATAACAGAAGTAAGACACGAGAGAGAGGGGTGGGTTGATTGCATCTTCTTGGACTGCAAGAAGGCCTTTGACACAGTTCCTCACAAGAGATTAGTGCAGAAGCTAGAGCATCAGGTGCATATAACAGGAAGGGCACTGCAATGGATCAGAGAATACCTGACAGGGAGGCAACAACGAGTCATGGTACGTAATGATGTATCACAGTGGGCACCTGTGACGAGCGGGGTCCCACAGGGGTCGGTCCTAGGACCAGTGCTATTTTTGGTATATGTGAACGACATGATGGAAGGGTTAGATTCTGAAGTGTCCCTGTTTGCAGATGTGAAGTTAATGAGGAGAATTAAATCTGATGAGGACCAGGCAGGACTTCAAAGAGACCTGGACAGACTGGACACCTGGTCCAGCAAATGGCTTCTCGAATTTAATCTTGCCAAATGCAAAGTCATGAAGATAGGGGAAGGGCACAGAAGACCACAGACAGAGTCTACGCTAGGTGGCCAAAGACTGCAAACCTCACTCAAGGGGAAAGATCTTGGGGTGAGTATAACACCGAGCATGTCTCCGGAAGCACACATCAATCAGATAACTGCTGCAACATATGGGCGCCTGGCAAACCTGAGAACAGCATTCCGATACCTTAGTAAGGAATCGTTCAAGACACTGTACACCGTGTATGTCAGGCCCATACTGGAGTATGCAGCACCTGTTTGGAACCCGCACTTGATAAAGTACGTCAAGAAACTAGAGAAAGTGCAAAGGTTTGTGACAAGGTTAGTTCCAGAGCTAAGGGGAATGTCCTATGAAGAAAAATTAAGGGAAATTGGCCTGAGGACACTGGAGGACAGGAGGGTCAGGGGAGACATGATAACGACATATAAAATACTGCGTGGAATAGACAAGGTGGACAAAGACAGGATGTTCCAGGGAGGGGACACAGAAACAAGAGGCCACAATTGGAAGTTGAAGACACAAATGAGTCAGAGATAGTAGGAAGTATTTCTTCAGTCATAGAGTTGTAAGGCAGTGGAATAGCCTAGAAAATGACGTAGTGGAGGCAGGAACCATACACAGTTTTAAGACGAGGTTTGATAAAGCTCATGGAGCGGGGAGAGAGAGGGCCCAGTAGCAACCGGTGAAGAGGCGGGGCCAGGAGCTAAGACTCGACCCCTGCAACCACAAATAGGTGAGTACAAATAGGCGAGTACAAGCACAAGCACACACGCGCGCGCACACACAAGCGTGCACACACACAAGCACACACACACAAGCACACACACACAAGCGCACACACAAGCACACACACACAAGCATGCACACAAAAGCGTGCACACACAAGCACGCACACACAAGCACGCACACACACACACAAGCACACACACAAGCACACACACAAGCACACACACACAAGCACACACACACAAGCACACACACACAAGCACACACACACAAGCACACACACACAAGCACACACACATGTGCACACACACAAGCGCACACACACAAGCACACACACACAAGCGCACACACACCGAGTGGGTCCGTGGGTGCAGACGTGGGCACACAAGGCTTCGAGAATCCTAGTGTTTATAAGGGTGCAGTAACTGCTAACAGTAATCAGTGGTAGTGACATCGTCAGTGAACAATAATACGAGTGATAACTAAAGTTATTAGTTAGAAAAAGTCGTGAGAAAGCCTGAAATTATCCATTATCCAAAATTACCCAAACGTTTTGGTCTACTAGGCAGCAGTAGGCCTGCCGAAGCAGTGACGTCACGACAAGTTGTGTGCCATTATACATATAAAGTGAAGTGTATATAATATGAAGTGTATACTATCATAAGTGAAAAGTGAAATCGTGTGAGGAACGAGGGATGTATGAGCACGTGGTTATAATCATCACGGATAAAGGATCTCCAAAATAGGGATTTAGGCTACGTACGACGACTACGTCATCAGCATCTGGCAACTTGGCCAGATGCCAGCGCAAGTATCACCTATATTGTGGTTTGCATGTCCCAGGCTTGGCTTGGCCTTGCATCACTGTTAGATACTGGTCACTCACTCCTGCAAGCTATTACAGTAGTTATTAGTAGTAAGAATACTTAGGAAGCTAGGAAGTCCTCTCTAAATGTGAACAAGGAATTGGATAATAACAGCAATAATTGATACTTAAATCCAGAAAGGACAATAAGCGAAGAGTGTAGCATTTCTAGGAAAGACAGAACAGAGAGGTATAACGGATCTACCCCCCCCCCCCCGTAACCATTCCTCCCTCACACACACACAAAGGGCAGACACTTATTGAAGCTTTAGACCCTAGTAGCAATTATCGCTTTTTATAACCCAGAATTACTGGTATGTATTAAGAGTATCTCCCCGCATACCTCCCCCCCCCACACACACCACACACAAACTGCAGACAAACTACGCTAAACTACAGACGAGTGTCACTGACATGTATAGCATGCAAAATTATGGAAAAGATTGTCAGGAGAAGAATGGTGGAACATCTAGAAAGGAATGATCTCATCACCAGCAGCCAACATGGTTTCAGAGACGGGAAATCCTGTGTCACAAACCTACTGGAGTTCTATGACATGGTGACAGCAGTAAGACAAGAGGGGTGGGTGGATTGCATTTTCTTGGACTGCAAGAAGGCGTTTGACACAGTACCACACAAGAGATTAGTGCAAAAACTGGAGGACCAAGCAGGGATAACAGGGAAGGCACTGCAATGGATCAGGGAATACTTGTCAGGAAGACAGCAGCGAGTAATGGTTCATGGCGAGGTGTCAGAGTGGGCACCTGTGACCAGCGGGGTCCCACAGGGGTCAGTCCTAGGACCAGTGCTGTTTCTGGTATTTGTGAATGACATGACGGAAGGAATAAACTCCGAGGTGTCCCTGTTTGCAGATGACGTGAAGTTGATGAGAAGAGTTCATTCGATCGAAGACCAGGCAGAAATACAAAGGGATCTGGACAGGCTGCAGACCTGGTCCAGCAACTGGCTAGAACAGATTAACTTGGTGGCACTCGATGTATGCACAAGGCTTATTCCTCTAAGAAAAAGGAGGAGTAGATGTAAAATAGAAAGAGACAGGCGCTCTCTTTACAGGCGACGGAAAAGAATAACAGAGCGGCTAAAAGAGGTCAATATATCTGAAATGCGTAGGGAGACACTGGTCAGAGAAATAGCAAGCATCGAACTTAAGCTAAAGGAATCTTATAGGAGTCAGGAATCGCGGGAAGAACTAAAAGCCATAAATGAAATCGAAAGAAACCCAAAGTATTTCTTTCCTTATGCCAAATCAAAGTCGAGAACAACGTCCAGTATTGGGCCCCTACTTAAACAAGATGGGTCCTACACAGATGAGCAAGGAAATGAGTGAGCTACTCAAGTCCCAATATGACTCAGTTTTTAGCAAGCCGCTAACCAGAACAGAGTCGAAGATTAAAAGATTTTTTATGAGAGCCACAAAATTTGATTAACACAAGCCTATCCGATGTTATCCTGACGCCAAATGACTTCGAACAGGCGATAAATGACATGCCATGCACTCTGCCCCAGGGCCAAGACTCATGGAACTCCGTGTTCATCAAGAACTGCAAGAAGCCCTATCACAAACTTTTCCATCCTATGGAGAGGAGCATGGACACGGGGGTCATCCCACAGTTACTAAAACAACAGACAAACCACTCCACAAAGGGGGCAGTAAAGCACAGCAAAGAACTACAGACCAATAGCACTAACATCCCATATCATAAAAATCTTTGAAAGGGTCCTAAGAAGCAAGATCATCACCCATCTAGATACCCATCATTACACAACCCAGGGCAACATGGGTATAAACAGGTCTCTCCTGTCTGTCTCAAAACTGGATCACTACGACAAGGTCCTAAATGCACTAGAAGACAAAAAGAATGCAGATGAATATATAAAAGATTTTTCAAAAGCCTTCGACAGTGTGACCATGGGGTAATAGCGCACAAAATGCTGCTAAAGGAATAACATGAAAAGTCGGTTGATGGATCTATAATTTCCTCACTAAACAGAACACAGTAGTCGTCAATAGAGTAAAGTCCGAGGAAGCTAACGGTGAAAAGCTCTGTTTTCCCCAAGGCACAGTACTCGCTCCCATCTTGTTCCTCATCCTCATATCCGACAGACAAGGATGTCAGCCACAGCACCGTGTCTTCCTTTGCAGATGACACCCGAATCTGCATGACACTGTCTTCCATTGCAGACCCCTGCAAGGCTCCAGGCGGACTCAACCAAATCTTTCAGTGGGCTGCAGAAAACAATATGAAGTTCAACGATGAGAAATTTCAATTACTCAGTATGGTAAACTCGAGGAAATTAAATCTTCATCAAGTACAAAACAAATTCTGGCACAAAATAGAGCGAAACACCAACGTCAAAGACCTGGGAGTGATCATGGTCGGAGGATCTCACCTTCAAGGACCATAACATTGTATCAATCGCATCTGCTAAAAAATGACAGGATGGATAATGAGAACCTTCAAAACTAGGAAGGCCAAGCCCATGTGACACTCTTCAGGTCACTTTCTATCTAGGCTGGAATATTGCTGCACACTAACAGCACCTTTCAAGGCAGGTGAAATTGCTGACCTAGAAAATGTACAGAGAAAACCTTCACGGCACGCATAACGGAGATAAAACACCTCAATTACTGGGAGCGCTTGAGGTTCCTGAACCTGTATTCCCTGGAACGCAGGCGGGAGAGATACATGATTATATACACCTGGAAAATCCTAGAGGGACTAGTACCGAACTTGCACACGAAAATCACTCACTACGAAAGCAAAAGACATGGCAGACGATGCAACATCCCCCCCAATGAAAAGCAGGGGTGTCACTAGCACGTTAAGAGACCATACAAGAAGTGTCAGGGGCCCGAGACTGTTCAAGTGCCTCCCAGCATACATAAGGGGGATTACCAACAGACCCCTGGCAGTCTTCAAGCTGGCACTGGACAAGCACCAAAAGTCGGTTCCTGACCAGCCGGGGCTGTGGCTCGTACGTTGGTTTGCGTGCAGCCAGCAGCAACAGCCTGGTTGATCAGGCTCTGATCCACCAGGTGGCGTGGTCACAGACCGGGCCGCGGGGGCGTTGACCCCCGGAACTCACTCCAGGTAAACTCCAGGTAACCAACGATGAAAAACTAACAAACATTTATCGTGAACGCGTCTGCCTGTCCCGAGCGCCTCAGCTCAGTTGAGTCAGTTCTCTGAACCATTCATCTACTGTGTGCCATTGTTTACAAGCCAGGGCGGACGGTTGCACACATACATTCGATAAATTTTTTATTATTCCATTGTTTTTAGTGCTTGAACTGCTAAAAAGCCACCGTGGGCCAAAGAAAGCTAGTGCCAACCCTGTGGTAAAAAGGGTGAGAAACACTATCGTACCATGGTCAGCTGCAGCTAATGCACCACCGTCAGCTGTACTACTCGAAGATGTGAAGAAACTATTGTTGGTGTGGCTTAACAAGAAACCAATTACCAAGAAACAATTAACCCCAGAGGATTAGCCACCCCGGATAACCCAAGAAAGTCGGTGCGTCATCGAGGACTAATTATTTTCCCTTGGGGTCCTTAATCTGTCCCAAGCATCAAAAGGGGC
>NW_026466777.1:0-13007 GCF_026875155.1 Cherax quadricarinatus
AGAAAGAGGAGGGGGCCCAAGGACAACTTCCCTGTATGACACCACTGTAATTGGTTGTGCGGAAGAGCTTGCCCCATTTGCGTACACATATTGGCTTCTGTTGCCCCACTCCACAAAGGGGGCAGTAAAGCAACAGCAAAGAACTACAGACCAATAGCACTAACATCCCATATCATAAAAATCTTTGAAAGGGTCCTAAAAAAGCAAGATCCCCACCCATCTAGAAACCCATCAGTTACACAACCCAGGGCAACATGGGTTTAGAACGGGTTTCGCTCCTGTCTGTCTCAACTACTGGATCACTACGACAAGGTCCTAAATGCACTAGAAGACAAAAAGAATGCAGATGTAATATATACAGACTTTGCAAAAGCCTTCGACAAGTGTGACCATGGCATAATAGCGCACAAAATGCGCACTAAAGAAACAGGAAAAGTCGGTCGATGGATCTATAATTTCCTCACTAACAGAACACAGAGAGTAGTCGTCAACAGAGTAAAGTCCGAGGAGCTAGGGTGAAAAGCTCGTTCCACAAGGCACAGTACTAGCTCCCATCTTTTTCCCCTCATCCTCATATCCGACATAAAACAAGGATGTCAGCCACAGCACCGTGTCTTCCTTTGCAGATGACACCCGAATCTGCAGGGCAGTGTCTTCCATTGCAACACTGCAAGGCTCCAGGCGGACATCAACCAAATCTTTCAGTGGGCTGCAAAAAACAATATGAAGTTCAACGATGAGAAATTTCAATTACTCAGATATGGTAAACATAGGAAATTAAATCTTCATCAGAGTACAAAACAAATTCTGGCCACAAAATAGAGCGAACACCAACTCAAAGACCTGGGAGTGATTATGTCGGAGGATCTCACCTTCAAGGACCATAACATTGTATCAATCGCATCTGCTAGAAAAATGACAGGATGGATAATGAGAACCTTCAAAACTAGGGAGGCCAAGCCCATGATGACACTCTTCAGGTCACTTGTTCTATCTAGGCTGGAATATTGCTGCACTCTAACAGCACCTTTCAAGGCAGGTGAAATTGCCGACCTAGAAAATGTTTCAGAGAACTTTCCGGCGCGCATAACGGAGATAATAAACCTCAATTACTGGGAGCGCTTGAGGTTTCTAAAACCTGTATTCCCCGGAACGCAGGAGGGAGAGATACATGATTATTATACACCTGGAAAATCCTAGAGGGGCTAGTACCGAACTTGCACACGAAAATCACTCACTACGAAAGCAAAAGACTTGGCAGACGATGCACCATCCCCCCAATGAAAAGCAGGGGGGTCACTAGCACGTTAAAAAGACCATACAATAAATGTCAGGGGCCCGAGACCGTTCAAACTGCTCCCAGCACACATAAGGGGGGTTACCAACAGACCCCTGGCAGTCTTCAAGCTGGCACTGGACAAGCACCTAAAGTCAGTTCCTGATCAGCCGGGCTGTGGCTCGTACGTTGGTTTGCGTGCAGCCAGCAGCAACAGCCTGGTTGATCAGGCGCTGATCCACCAGGAGGCCTGGTCACAGACCGGGCCGCGGGGGCGTTGACCCCCGAAACTCTCTCCAGGTAAACTCCAGGTAAGTAGTTGAGGGAGTGCCCTCTTATACCATAGTGTGACAATTTTACGTGGAGCAAGTCATGGTCAACTGTATCAAAAGCTTTATGTAAGTCAATGAAGATCCCCAGTGGGACTTCTTTTTTCTCTATTGCAGTGTATATATGTTCTAGCGTGTGTATAATAGCATCATTTTGTCCTCTTCGCTTTTGGGCTGAGTGGACGCACTGCGCAAACAGCTCCTGCTTTCTCTGGTGCGCAACTTCCTGTTTTCACCAAGATGGCTGCCAGCTACTGCAGGAGGAGCAACACCGTGTGTGTTGACCTTGTTAAAGGGGCAATTTACCGTACGAATGCCTCTGTTTTATTACCAACGATTATACGGGACACGTTTGGCATTGAAGTTGAAGAATTACACGGAATAGCACTTAATGGTTCATCACGAATCTTCATAAAGTTCTGCACAGTGGAGGCATATGAAAAGACGGTGACTCAGTACCAGGAGAAGAACATCACCGTATCATCTGGTCTGGAGGTACGCCTGCGGGATGCCTCAAAATACCCCCTGGGTGAGGATCCGCAACGTTCCTTTCAAGGCAGACGATGTGGATATCAGAGAGACATTTCAAAGATATGGTGAGGTGCATGCTATAACTTTAGTTTGATGGACGGAGGGAATCTATGAAGGGTTGCCGGCTGGATCTTACACCGTCAAGATGTCTTTAAGAAGACCTATTCCATCGTATGTTGCCCTGGAGGATTTTAGGACACAGCTGTATGTGACCTACGTGGGACAACGCAAGACGTGTCGCCTGTGCGGCGCTTTTGACCACATGGTGGCTGGATGTGGTAAAGCAGCAGCGCCGCGGCCTTGGGAATGGCAAGTAGTCACAGAGTCTCAGGCGGAACCTCTGCCGAAGACTTTGAGTGCAGCAGGCAAAGGTAATTGGGCGGACGAAGTGGAGGGCGTGTTAGAGAATTGTGTGACACTACCAGTGGCTTCGGATGCTCCCCCGCAAACGGGCCCGGGAGTTGAGCAGCAGCCTGTGGGGGTGGGAGAGACCGATGATCCACAGGAGTTATCTACGCCCCTACAGGAGATGATTAAGTCTTTCCTGGAGGTGCCTGCAGAGGAGAACCCATCTACAGACAGGAGAATTCTGATGGTTGAGAAGGACTTGATTGAGCAGATTCCAGAGCCTCTGGGGTCAGAGCCTGGCATGTTGCAGTTGCTACAGGTGGAAGCTGAGGTGCACAAGGGGAATGGAAATACTGATATGGAAATTGAGGGCACATCTAGAAAGAGGGCTGGAGGCTCGTCGGATGAGGAGGTTATAACACCAGCTCAGCATACAGGGAAGAAGACGTGGGCGGGAGTGATTAAGAAGGGGCAGGGTAGTGCACAGGGGGGAGGGGGTACAGGCGGGAAAGAGTGCACGGGAAAAGACAGAAGCAGCAAAAAGTGGAACAGACAGGACACAGAGACATAGAGGAAAGCCACCCTTTCTGAATCTTTAAGTGTCTAACGATAAACGTGAATGGCCTTAGAGCTGACGGTAAACGAGTATGGTTGGAGGATGATTTGCGGCGTTTTAACATTGATGTGTGTTTTATTCAAGAACACAATTTCAAGTATGGCAGAGAGTTGAGGCTGAACGGTTTTAGGATGTATGTTGGTAGTTCAGGGAAATTAAAGGGTGGGGTGGCAGTGGCAGTGAGGGAGTCCAGCCCATTCCACGTGCTCAAGTGGGAAGAGGGAGGGGAGGGGAGGGTGGTGAGGGTGGAGGGGATATGGGGTGAGATTAGAGTATGTTTTCTGGGGATATATATGCCGGCAGATAGTAACATATGGGTAAAGGTGAATTTTGTAAGGAAGGTTTTGCTTTTCTACATGCGGGGTTTACCAATGGTTTCTATAATAGGTGGGGATTGGAATTGTGTAATCAGGAATAAGGATGTGGAGCCGAGAGGAGCAGGGTGAGTGCTTGGGGTATTGAGGGATTTGTTGGGGGATGCAGGGGTTTATGACATAGTCAGGGGCGATGGGTGGAAAGTAGAGCACACGTTTATGCGGAGGGATTATGCGGCCAGGTTGGATCGTATATATATAACTCGAGATATAACAGTAGAACGTGTAATGACGATAGATTTAGGTTTTTCGGACCATCGTGCCGTTTTGGCAGAGATGGCATGGGAAGGGATGGTTTCGTAGGTATGTGGGTTTATTGGAAAATGAATGTGAGGCTACTTCAGGGAGAGGGGGAGGGGTTGTTTTTTAGGGAATGGTGCAAGCAACTATGGGAGGCTCGCAACGAAGAGGAGGATGTCTTGGAATGGTGGGAGAAGCACGCTAAATTGCAGATTAGGGAGTATTACCAGCATAGAGGACGGGATGAGGCGAGGTGGAGGTATGGTTTACAGAAATATTTAGAGGGGCAGCAAAATGATTGTTATGAAGGGGGAGGGGGGGATAGACATGGAGAAATAGAGGTTTTAAGGGGAAGATTGAGGGAGATACAAAATTCTCGTTTTGATGCCATACGTGTGAGGGAAGGTTTAGAGGAGGTTCTATGGGGTGACAAACCGTCAGGATGTGTTTTGAGGAGATTTAGGAATAGGCAACAGATGACTACGATTATGGGTTTAGAGGAGTGTAAAGAGGTGGGGGGATATAGGGGATATAGGGATACAGGCGCTCCCTTTACAGGCGACGGAAAAGAATAACAGAGCGGCTAAAAGAGGTCAATATATCTGAAATGCGCAGGGAGACACTGGTCAGAGAAATAGCAAGCATCGAACTTAAGCTAAAAGAATCCTTTAGGAGTCAGGAATCGCGGGAAGAACTAAAAGCCATAAATGAAATCGAAAGAAACCCAAAGTATTTCTTCTCCTATGCCAAATCAAAATCGAGAACAACGTCCAGTATTGGGCCCCTACTTAAACAAGATGGGTCCTACACAAAATGAAAAAAGGGAAAATGGTGAGCTACTCAAGTCCCAATATGACTCAGTTTTTAGCAAGCCGCTAACCAGACTGAGAGTCGAAGATCAAAATGAATTTTTTATGAGAGAGCCACAAAATTTGATTAACCAAGCCTATCCGATGTTATCCTGACGCCAAATGACTTCGAACAGGCGATAAATGACATGCCCATGCACTCTGCCCCAGGGCCAGACTCATGGAACTCTGTGTTCATCAAGAACTGCAAGAAGCCCCAAACACGAGCCTTTTCCATCCTATGGGGGAGGGAGCATGGACCAACGGGGGTCTCCCTCAGTTACTAAAAACAACAGACATAGCCCCACTCCACAAGGGGGGAGTAAAGCAACAGCAAAGAACTACAGACCAATAGCACTAACATCCCATATCATAAAAATCTTTGGGAAAAGGGGCCTAAGAAGGCAAGATCACCACCCATCTAGAAACCCAATCAGTTACACAACCCAGAGCAAAATGGGTTTTGAACAGGTCGCTCCTTTTCTGTCTCAACTACTGGATCACTACGACAAGGTCCTAAATGCACTAGAAGACAAAAAGAATGCAGATGTAATATATACAGACTTTGCAAAAGCCTTCCCACAATGTGACCATGGCGTAAAGCGCACAAAATGCACGCTAAAGGAATAACAGGAAAAGTCGGTCGATGGATCTATAATTTCCTCACTAACAGAACACAGAGAGTAGTCGTCAACAGAGTAAAGTCCGAGGCAGCTACGGTGAAAAGCCTGTTCCACAAGGCACAGTACTAGCTCCCATCTTGTTCCTCATCCTCATATCCGACATAGCAAGGGTGTCAGCCACAGCACCGTGTCTTCCTTTGCAGATGACACCCAATCTGCATGACAGTGTCTTCCATTGCAGACACTGCAAGGCTCCAGGCGGACATCAACCAAATCTTTTAGTGGGCTGCAGAAAACAATATAAGTTCAACGATGAGAAATTTCAATTTCCAGATATGGTAAACATGAGGAAATTAATCTTCATCAGAGTACAAAACAAATTCTGGCCACAAAAAAGAGCGAACACCAACGTCAAAGACCTGGGAGTGATTATGTCGGAGGGTTTCACCTTCAAGACCATAACATTGTATCAATTGCATCTGCTAGAAAAATGACAGGATGGATAATGAGAACCTTCAAAACTAGGGAGGCCAAGCCCATGATGACACTCTTCAGGTCACTTGTTCTATCTAGGCTGGAATATTGCTGCACTCTAACAGCACCTTTCAAGGCAGGTGAAATTGCCGACCTAGAAAATGTACAGAGAACTTTCACGGCGCGCATAACGGAGATGAAACACCTCAATTACTGGGAGCGCTTGAGGTTTCTAAACCTGTATTCCCTGGAACGCAGGAGGGAGAGATACATGATTATATACACCTGGGAAAATCCTAGAGGGACTAGTACCGAACTTGCACACGAAAATCACTCACTACGAAAGCAAAAGACTTGGCAGACGATGCACCATCCCCCCAATGAAAAGCAGGGGTGTCACTAGCACGTTAAGAGACCATACAATAAGTGTCAGGGGCCCGAGACTGTTCAACTGCCTCCCAGCACACATAAGGGGGATTACCAACAGACCCCTGGCAGTCTTCAAGCTGGCACTGGACAAGCACCTAAAGTCAGTTCCTGATCAGCCGGGCTGTGGCCCGTACGTTGGTTTGCGTGCAGCCAGCAGCAACAGCCTAGTTGATCAGGCGCTGATCCACCAGGAGGCCTGGTCACAGACCGGGCCGCGGGGGCGTTGACCCCCGAAACTCTCTCCAGGTAAACTCCAGGTAGGGCAGGTACTTAGTACCACCGATGGAATGAGCAATTATGCTGATCATTGGTTTAGGGGGGAATTTAAGCAGGGGGAGGGAGGAGAGAGGGAGGGAGAGATTCTGGGAGAAGGAATTCGAGGTTTTTTAGGGAAGGAGGAGAAAGCGGTAATGGAGGGTAGGATCAGTGAGGAGGAGGTGGAGGAGGCGGTAATGGGCTTGAGTAGGGGAAAAGCGCCAGGCATTGATGGAATCCCCAATGATTTCTATATTACACATTGGGATTGTATGAAGGAATGCCTGGTCCTGTTGTTTAACTGTATGAAGGAAAGGGGAGTGTTGTGGGAATCGCAGAGCACGGGGGTAGCAGTTTTGGTCTATAAGGGAGGGGGGGAAAGACCTTGGGTGCTTTTAGGGCAATCTCCCTCATGTGTGCAGATTATAAAGTTTTTGCGAAGGTTTTAGGTAACCGTATGAAAAAGGTGCTTGACCGAGTCCTACATAGAGGTCAGTGTGGGATTCCAGGTCGAAGTATGCGTGAGGGGCATGGAAGAATTAAGGATTTTGTGGAGGGAAGACAAGGGGGGGGGATCTTGGGGATTGATTGGAAGCAGGCCTATGACAGTGTAGATAGACATATGTTGTGGAGTATTTTACAAAAACTGGGTTTTGGGGATGAGATTGTGCGCTGGGCGACTACTTTGTATACGCCTGCAACGGTAAGGGTACAGGTTAATGGGAAGTTAGGGTTGCCGGTGCAGATGGGGAAGGGTTTGCGACAGGGTTGCCCCTTGTCTCAAATCCTTTTTGCATGCATGCAGGACCCTTTTTATAGGCTTATAGAGGAAGGAGTGTGGGAACAGGGAGAGGTGGGACATGGGAGATGTGGTATTGTGGGGTATGTGGATGACACCACAGTTTTGGTGGGAGGGGAAATAGGATTGGGGAATGTGGGACGTATAATAGAGATTTTTGGCGGGGAGACAGGGATGAGGGTTAGTGGAGCAAAGTCAAAGTTATTAGAAGTAGGCACATGGGTGGGGGGGGGTTTGGGGGAGCAGTATGGGTGGAACGTAGTGGATAGAATTAAGATATGTGGGTTGTGTATATGGCGGACGATAGGGGGGCGCAGAGAAAAATTCAAAAAAAGTTGTGAGTAGAGGATGGGTAGGATGCACGGTGGGGGTGGGGATTAACATGAGCAGAGGGAGTGGTAGTAAATACACTTTTTACAGTAAATTTGGGGGGGCGGGCAGAAATATTCCCCCTGGGTTGTCGATATTCAGAACTGGAGAGGGTAGTTTTGGGTATGTGGGGGGTTTTTGGAAGCCAGGCTACGGAAGGGGTGGTGATGATGGGTGAAACGGCAGGGTGGGGGGGGTCTTATCCCTTTGGGACACACGAGTGAAGGGCAGGTATTGAAGGGGGTTTTGAGGGGGGGGGGGGGGGAGGGGAAGAAGGGAAGAGGTCAGGAGGATGGCGAAAAATGGTGGAAGGGGAAGGCACAGGAGGGGAAATTTGGGAAAAAGTTGGCAGAAAGGAAGAAAAAAAAGGAGGGTAAGTAGCGGGGGAGGACGGGTTGGGCAGGGAATTGATACAGGGAGAGCTACATCCCCGATGTATGATTGGAAGGGCTTTTGGGGGAAGATTTTGGGAAGATCAGATTAAAGCCAAGGGTTGTGAAGGGGTTTTTATAGATTTTTTTATGGGAATTCTACCCCAAAAGGTCAGGCTATAAAAGAATGGGTTTGTAGGTGTAGCACTTGTTTGCATTGTGGGAAGGGAGAGGCTTTTCATGTTATTATTTTTTGGAATTTGGGTTTTTTTGGAAGGAAAATGGTTCCCCGAGATTTTTGGGGTAAAATGGCGGGGGGGGGGAGAAACTTTTCGATTTTGAGGCTTTCTTTTTGATGTGGGAGGGGTTCCCAAGACATTGGGAGGGCAGTGATGGAGTAGGGGCAGTTTTTTTGTATGTGTCTTGGTGCATGGGGGGAGGTAGGGGGTGAAGTGGGGTGGGGCGCTTGCGGTAGTGTTATCGTCAGTATGCAGAAAAGGCTACATATGGGGGGTTTTGTGGGAAAAATATTTTTCCCTTTGGGGTTATTGAAATCGGGGGGTGGGTGTAATTTGGGGGTTGGGTGTATTTAGAGCGGTTTGGGGGCTGTTTTTTCCCCTTTTTAAACTGGCATTTTTTTTCTTTTTGAGTTTAGTGGGGGATGGAAGGTGAAATAAAAGTGGGGGTAGGGAGCATATGGTTTTAATGTGTTTAGGAAGAGGGGGGGGTAGGGGGGCGTAGGGGGGCAAACTGGTGACTTTTGGTTAAAGAGGGGTTTTATGACTTTCGACGTCGGGTAGAACTTGAGCATGGAAGGAAATTTGGGGAATTTGGGGTTTTTTAAATACAATAACAGGGGGTCGGGGGATGGCGGGGGGTGGTTTTCCCAAAGGTCTTTTGCCAGGGGGTTTTTGTTAATGATTGAGGTAGTACTGACCGGTACATGTTTTTTAGGAGCCAAAATTATTGTGTAACTTAGTGCAGACAGAAAAGTCTGATTTTGTTTGGGAAACATTGCTAAAAAGTTATATATCTTGTTGAACATGAAAAATACAAAAAAAAAGGGGAAAAAGAAAGTTGGGGGTTACATTTCTAGTGTACTTTTTACCATATTTGTTGGATCTTTACTTTGTAAAATAATTCTATCAATATTTTTGTAGTTATTATGTTATTCTTCTTTTAGAACAAAGTAATGTTTTTGTGACTCTAGTAATGGATTTTATTTTTGCACGGGGGAAAAAGGGAGAAGTGTAATGTAAAATTGATTGGATCAAACGAAAGGTCATTGAATATTGTACACTGATTTAGAAGGCGGGAAGGATTGTGGGGATGTCTACATATGTATTAATTCTTATGAAAATTTCAGGGAAACAGGGTGTAATAATGTCCTTATTAGCCGGATGATAATATTCATATATTATGCTTATTGTAATATAATTTTTTTATGAAATGTAATTATTATTATTATATATAACAAAAAGAAGCCTAAGCCACAAGGCTATACATCTGCAGGTAGGGAAGGGAAAAGCGGGGGGTATTGGGGGGCAGAAGGAAGGAGGGATGTCAGTAGGTTACAGAAAAACAGCGGGCAGGGGTTGTACGGGGTAGGGGGTAGCAAGAATTGAAGAGAAAGGGCTGAAGGTTCAGAATTTGTGAAGAATCAGTTGTTGTCAAAAGTCAATGGAAGTCTGGATGAAAGTGGTCCATCACGAGAAGGAAGGTAAAGAGAGAGCAGCGGGGCAAAGACGACGACGGAGGTAAATTCTGCGTGCTCGTTGATAAAGTGGGGGGTCCCAAAAGAATGTGGGTGTGAAAATGGAACTTGGCAAACCACAGAGAGGGAACAGGGGCCTCTCCCTGAGATATCCAAGTAAACAGTATGGCCAATTGAAAAGGGAGGAGTCTCCCAACCTCGACACGGTGTAAGACGGCCAGTAACCTAACTCTTTAAAAATTAAGTTTGTTGCCCAGCATAGTAACCAAAGTTGTTGCCAACAGGTGTGAATGGGAAAAATATTTCAGCAAAATATCCGAATGGGAAACCCCCTTCATGAAACTGAGGTCATGTACTGCTGACCGCACAGCAGTGTCTGCCTGTTCATTGCCCTGTACGTCAACATGACCCGGGCCCCAACAAAAAACAATATCTTTATCTTGGTAAAGATGGGGGCCCAAAATTTGGGAAAGGAGGACTAAGGGGGAGGTGTATCAAAATTTGTTTTAGTGTAAACCTAAGGGGGTCTGAGACAACCCATGGACACAGGCATAGATGCAATACGGATAATGCTGTAAGGAGGGGATTCAATTTCAGCAGTAAAAATACTGCCCAAGATAGTAAATGCCCTTGTACGACGCTGTCCCGGGAAAAACGCGCGAATCCCATGCCCTCAAAGACTTAGAGCCACGTTAACGTTAAAAGGATGAGAATCAGGTGAAAGTGTCAAGAAAAAGAGAGCGGGAACGACCGTAAAACAGTTGGGCTTTGAGCAAGGGAGAGAGAAAAAAAAACGAACAGCTGGGGCTTCCCAGGGGGGGAGGGAAAAAATGAGATCTACAGTACTAGAAAGGGGTAATTTAAAAGAAGACAAAGCGAATGAAGGCGAAGAAGAAGGGGCGGAGTAAACGGGGTGGGGGAACAAATAAAGAATTCTACTAATACAGTGACCATTCTATAAATGGAAGGGTTGCGGGGGAAACATGAAGCGTACATATAGCGAAAAACAATGGGGATCCGGGGGATCGGATAAGGATGGAACGTTCGTTTTTTGCATAGGGCTCCGACAGGGGAAAGCGAAAAGCACCAAGGCATAAAATAATCCTTGGGGATGAATGGGTTAAGGCTAGAAAAATGCAGGAGATCTGCTGAATAGATCTGGTCACCTAATCAAATTTTGATAAAATAAGTGGGGGTGGGCGAAGGAGGGGTTTGACGATCAGCTCCCCCCTGAAAAATGAGCAAGGTTTTAAGAAGGTTTGCCGGGTGTGAAATTGCCTTCAGAGAGGTAATGTGAGGTTTCCAGGTAACCTACGATCAAAGAGGAGGCCCCCGAAAAATTCGTATCACGTCAGGGGTACTGGGCCATAAAGGGGACAAAGGATGACGGGGATGAAAAGATCTAGGAAAGAATTTTGGGGGGTTTTTTTTTGGCTGGAAAATTTAAACCCACGTGTGGCCCAATTGGAAAAAATGGTCGACTGCATACTGGGAAAAAACTGTAATAAGGTGACAGTCAGCGCCTCCCGGCAATAGCGAACATCAACATAGAGTGTGATCAAATATTTGATGGAAGCTAGAGGCCAGATCATTAATACAAGGGGAAAAAATGTTTTGCTCAGAACACATCCCTGGGGGACACCTTCAGCTTGGATAAAGTCCGGGGAGAGCACATAATTAACCCGAACACGGAAATGCCTGTCAGTTAAAAAGTTCTTAAGGAAGGATGGTAGATTGCCTCAAAGGCCTAAGGAGTGGGTTTGGGTTAAAATATTATACCTCCAAGTTGTGTCATATGCCTTCTCAAGGTCAAAAAATATGGCAATAACTGAGTGGTTATTCACAAAAGCATTACGAACATACGAATCCAAGCGTAGTAAGGGGTCTATGGTAGAACGTCCTTTACGAAAACCATATTGACGAGTGGAGAGACTGTTGTGTGTCTCTAAATACCACACTAAACGTCTATTTACTAGGCGTTCCATCACTTTGCAAACTGCACTGGTAAGAGCAATGGGATGATAGTGGGAGGTTTCATGTCCCGTAGTGCCTGGTTTGTGGAAAGGGAGAACAATGGCGGATTTCTACAGCTGTGGAAGAACTCCTTGTGACCAAATAAGATTGTAAAGGCGTAATAGGACTGCAAGGGCTGAATGATGTAAATGTTGTAGCATACGAATATGAATGTCGTCGGGCCCAGCTGCCGATGATCGGCAAGCTGAGAGTGTTGCCTCCAGTTCTAGAAGTGTAAAAGGCACATTATACTGTTCTTCTCTGAGAGAAGAAAAGTCCAAGGGTGCTAACTCTCTGGCAGACTTTGAGGAAAGAAATGAGGGGCATAGATGGAGTCCCTGAGAAATACGGACCACATGATTGCCAATTTCATTGGCAACATCTAGTGGGTTTGCTATATCAACACAGGCAACCTGCAGAACAGGAGCCGGGTCAGGAGAATATTTACCACTCAGTTTTCGTACTTTTTTCCAGACTGCACTCATAGAGGAAGCAGAGGTGATGGTGGAGACATAATCTCGCCAGCAAGTGCGTTTAGCGTCACGGATGACACGGCGAGCGATCGCACGCTTCTGCTTAAAATCAAGAAGTCTCTCTGTGGTTCTATTGTACCGGAACCTGCCCCATGCAGCGCGTTTCAAACGTACTGCATGAGCACAAGCAGGAGACCACCAAGGCACGCATTTGTGAGAATGCCTGCCCAAAGTATGGGGTATAGAATGAGAAACTGCAGTTAAAACGGAGGACGAGAAGAGGTGTAAAAGCTCATCGATGGAGGACGAATTAGGAACCTCTCTAAAAACAGTTAGGTGTGAGTAAAGGTTCCAATTTGCCTGATCAAATTGCCAGCGTGGGATGCGAAGAGGTGGTGAATATGAAGGGGAAGTAAGAATGATTGGGAAATGATCGCTGTCATGTAAGTCTGGAAGAACAGACCAAGTGAAGTCTAATACAGCGGAGGAAGAGCAGACTGAGAGATCGATGCAAGAGAGAGTGTGAGTCCGAGGATCAAAATGGGTGTGAGTACCTGTATTTAAAACATGGAGGGGGTGGGTGGCAAGAAAAGCCTCTAACTGAATGCCACGGGAATCACAGTGAGACCCCCCAGAGGAAATGGTGGGCATTAAAATCACCAAGTAACAGAATCGGTGGTGGTAATGACGAAACAAGAAAGGCAATATCCGGAATAGATAATGCCCGAGAAGGAGAGAGATATAAAGAACAGAGCATATACCACCTATGCAAGTGGATACGGGCTGCTGTGTAATGCAGTGAAGTATGAACAAATAGCTGATGGTACGGAATATCAGTGTGTAGAAGAAGGGCACTTTCATTAAAGGTCCCATCAGGGAAAAGGTCTGAAGAAAAAATAAATTATAGCCTAGATGGGAGAGATAA
>NW_026466778.1:0-13246 GCF_026875155.1 Cherax quadricarinatus
TTACGACAATTCCACTAGCGTGGCCGTGACGAACTCTAGCTCAAGTCCCTCAAAGCCGTCAACATGACTCACGAAATCGTAATGACACGATTGCAAACAAACCATACCACGGACGGGGATAGAATCCGCGATCAGAGAGTCTCAAAACTCATTACGATTTCGTGAGTCATGTTGACGGCTTTGAGGGGACTTGAGCTAGAGTTCGTCACGGCCACGCTAGCTGGAGATTCGTCTGTAAAAACTTGCATTTGTGGTCACAGTGGTGCCTATGCTAACCTTCCTATGGTGTAGAAATATACCTAGTTGGATGAATCTTATTGTGGCTAGCTGGTCCAGTGGCTAACACGACGGTCTGGAGTTTTGAGACTCTGATCGCGGGTTCTATCCCAGTCCGTGGTATGGTTTGTTTGCAATCGTGTCATTAAGATTTCGTGAGTCAAGCAAATCATTGTTGTCCTGTCGATAACTAACCAGACAGGCGATGACTGGAGAAACAAGCTGACGACTGGTACTAACTCTATCTGCATGGTACAACAATCCAAAAAGTGGATGTTAATAATAATAATAATAATAAAAAGAAAATACTGCTACTACTACTGCTACTAATAATAATTATAACAATAATAATAAAAGAAAATAATAATAATAAATGCAGTTGTTCATGCATTTACACTGGTTACTTATTTACGTGTCTATGAAATTCATATACTTCTACTGGCCAATCATTATTTTTATTAGTATTATTCATCAAACTTTGCTACGTAAATGGCCCGTTTTTCAGCAATTTTATCATATCTTTGCAGAACACCTCAAATCTTCCTGTGAAATCCTCTGGGTTCAGAGGATTGTTAAACATCAACTAACATTAGATTGTCTACTTTCATACAAGATGTTCTGCTGCTACAACTGAAGAGGACCGTATATCAGGCAAGCTGAGCCTCAAGTTTGGGAGCAGTACAGGGAGTGTCTGATCCAAGTTGCTGTGGGTGGATCAAAGATTATGGCTTGGAGCCAGTGTGAATGTTACAACAAGAAACTGCCAGAGCATGTAGTGAGCTCTTAAAGTGCTCATCAAAATTCAGCAAAGGATGTCTCTTGTAAGTGCTTCAGTTATTGAGTAAAGTGTATAGACTTGATTATGTGAATTGATCATAATTTGAGGATTTTTTCCAGTTAAAGTTAAATTGATTCTGATTTTCGAAATTAGAAATTGTCTATTGTAAAAATAGATGAATATCAAGGTGAACACCAAATTTAAGACAATAATGCCGTTAATAACCAAATTTATACAAACATTGCTGTTAACAGAGTGTGATTGGTACATGTATTGCTATATGTTGAATATGTTGTATTTTTTGTAAGTTAAAATAAACTAATAATATGACACATTATTAACATTCATAGCATAATACAGATGCCTGGATAACTGAAATAATACATGGAGTTATGCTCGGCGGCCATTTTGAAAAACAAGATGGCCGCCAACTCAATCAACAAGTTTTTGAGCCTCTGTATATAACATTTCTTCGCAATATCTATTTACTGTGAAAATTTCACATATTTGTTCAGCATTTCACATAAAATTCCGTATTTCACTGCACTATATACTGTAACTTACCACCGTTCTTTGAAACGAGCTGAAATAAGATAAAAGCTGTAATTCGTAAACTTGTAGAGGTAAAAAAGATGTCCCATAGTTCATATAGTTGTATTGTTTAAACCTTTAACAGACAGAGTTGATAGTATTATGTGCGTCACAAAAACACAGATAAGTAAGTTACTTAGAGATTGAAACAGAAAGGAATATTAGTTGTCCCCTTTTTATGGAATATTTTTACCAAATATTAAAGAAAGTTACATTTACGTTTTTTTCTTTGATTTTTTTGAGCTAACAGGTCATGACTTTTTTTTTTTTAAAATGTTTAAAACTGTAAATATTTTTAAATGAATATCATTTTCTTATTGTCCTTATTCCTTTACTTGGTGCATCGGGTTTTTTGGTTTTATCTTTTACTTCTTCGTAGGTCAATCATCTTTTCTTGTGCTTTCTAGAGGCGGCAAAAATGAAAAGAGAGAAAATAACGGACTGAAAAAGACAAGTTTGAATTTATGAAAATAGAAGTAAGAAAGGTTAAGTGGTTTGATCACTTCGTTATAGTTTTTAAGGGGTACTGTTTGTCATGTAGTGATAATGGAATTTTGTTTTGTCCCTTTTTTTTTATTGGATGCATCCGTAATGAATATTTAAAAAGGGACACGGAAAATTTTTTGAGGGATACTAGAAGAGCTTAAAATTTTTGATTTTTTTCTTTCATCCAATAAAGGTCAGCAACGGGGGTGGTATTGGTGCTGGGGTAATGTGACCATCCTGCTCGAAGCAAAATGGATCACGGGGCAGGTGTTAATTTTGTTGCAGGGGAGTTTCCTTTTCCTTTGAAATAATCTATGAATTTATCAAGGTGCAAGTGTTTTAGGCGTGTTTTGTCACTATAGGAGGATGAGCTGTGTCACTGTGCGGTGCTGTATTGCGGGGTTTGCCATTTTCTCTGCCAAGGACTACACCTATTACCGGTGCGGGTTTTTATTTTAGTTGCGGGTTTTGTGGCTTTTTTCTCTGCCGGGAGTTACAGCTGTATCATGATTCGGGGTTATTGAAGTTGCAGGTTTGTGGTTCTTCTCCCTGTAACTACCCTTCTCCTGAACGTAGGAATATCCTTTTTATCTTCCTTGAAATAGGGGGAATCGAGGGTAGGTGTTGGTGTTGGGGGTGGGCTCTGATCTTAAACTGCTGGGGAATGCATCAAATAAAACAAGGTACGTAGCCAAAACTACAACCTGCAATCCCAAAAATAATATCAAACGTAAAGGAAATTTTATACTCACAAGTAACAAAATCTTTAACTTGGATGTGTTTTGTTCCCCAGAAATGATAACTCTTGGTGAAAATACGAATTCCAAAAAAAGTTTTATTATTGACAGTGTCTTTTTTTACCAAATCATAACACAATTATTTAAGTACATAAAACAATTTTTTTTTCCCAGGATTTTAGAATTTTTTCATGGGTAATACATTCACTACTGTGTATTATGTTCACTCACACGACCAGTCTGGCCTTGGCCAAGACAAAGAAGCCACCACCTAAAACCTGGATAGTTGTCCAACGGGTCCAGCAGGAACGTCAACTGAAACTTTAAACCGAATTATACAAAAAATTATTCAAATGTAGGAGGCTGCATAGTTTTTCAGTTCTGTCAGCAACTTACATTGTGTTTGTACCTCTTATGTCTATCACAACAACAACACACCACACACCACCACACACACACCACACCCACACACACACACACACACAACACAAAACCCAACCACACACACACGCACACCACACACACGCACACACCCCACACAACACACACACACCCACACACACCCACACACCCACAAAACCACACACACACACACACACACACACACACACACACACACACACAGGAATAAGGGGAAGACCGAACGAGCCCTTGGTTTCCCCCGAAGGTGTGGGGAGGAAAAAAAACAAAGTGCGGTAGAGAAGGGAAAAAAGTACAAAGGGCAAAGAACCCGGGGAAAAAAAGGGAAAGATAGTCAGAACGAAACGATATGCACAATTAGGAGGGACCCCCAACGATAGTAAAACAAATTAGCATCGAAAGTCAAGTCTGACCTAAAACGTATAACCCTTTAGGGGGAAGACAACGTCAAAGCTAGTATCAGGAGGGAAAGAAGGGGGGGAACCACAAGAAATGATCAAGAGTTAAGTGAGGAGCTCAACACGAGTTAAAGGAAGATTCACAGAAGAGTAGGAAGGGCTTGGGAAAAGCACGGGGGAAACACCAACGGGGAATGTAACAAAAAAATGTTGGATGCATACCCCCAAAACTGAGGAAAAGGGTGCAAAAGCGCAAATAAACTTGATACCTAAAAGGCGTGGGCCGGACAACATTCCCCGTCGGCCTTAAGAAGGAGCAGAATGATGTGTGCCCCACAACCCACAATTTTAAACACATCCCTTAAAACTGGCTCTCCCTTGGGGTAGGGAAAGGGCAAAGTAGTCGCCATTTCAAAGGGAGACAGAAACGAGGCACTAAACTTCAGACCATGTCACTGAGTGTATATTTGAAAAGGGGTCAGGGGAGAAGATTGTCAGGAGGGAGTGATGGAAAACCTGGAACCGAACTAGATTATAAAGACAACCGAAGGGTTTCATGAAGGCAAATCCTGTGTCACCAACTTCGGGATTTTTATGAAAAAGTAACAGAAAAAGGGCACGAGAGAGGGGAAGGGTTGATTGCTTTTTCCGGCGCGGAAGGCCCTTCGACACAGTTCCACAAAAGAGTTAGTGCAAAAACTGGAGGATCAGGCGCATGTAACAGGAAGGGCACTGCAATGGAAGAGAATATCTGACAAGGGGGCAACAACGAGTCTTGTATCACGGGGGCGGCCCGTGACAAGCAGGCCCCACAGGGGTCATCCTACGACCATGCTTTTTTTGAATGACATATGGGGGATAGATCAGAAGTTCACTGTCGAGATGATATAATTTTAATGGGGGAAAATTTAAATAAATGGGGATCAGGAAAAGACTACAAAGAGCCGGGACAGGTGGCACCTGGTCCACAACGGCTTCTCAAATTTCAATTCCGCCAAATGCAAATCATGAAGATTGGGGAAAGGGCAAAGAAGCCGGAGACAGAGTAAGGTTAGGCGGACAAAGACTGCAAATTTCACTCAAGGAGAAAGTCCTTTGGGGGTGATTTCCCCCGGGAGGCCTATCAAAAGATAACTCACAGCATATGGCCCCGGAAAACCTGAGAATAAGCGTTCCGATACCTTTGTAAGGAAACGTTCAAAACCTGTACAAATGTGTACATCAGGCCCATACTGGGGGTTGGCCCGTTTGGAAAACCCCACCCGGCAAGCACGTCAAGAAATTAGAGAAAGTTAAAGTTTGCAACAGGGTAATCCCGGGGTTCAGGGGGAAAGTCCTGCGATGAAAGGGTTTAGGGGAAAACGACCTGACGCGCGAAGGACAGGAGGGTCGGGGGGGACTATAAAGAACCCCCAAAAAACTGCGGGAAAGAAAGGGGGACAGAATAGGATGTTCCAGAGAGGGGACACAAAACCAAAAGGGTCAAAATTTGGAAGCTGAAGACTCAAAAGGTCATAGGGATGTTAGGAAGTATTTCTTCCGCACCCCGAGTCTTCAGGGAATGGGAAAAGCCCGAAAGTGATGTAGTGGAGGGAGGAACCAACATAGCTTTTAAAAACGAAGTTTTGACAAGCTCAGGGGGCAGGGAGGGGGACCTAGTAGCGATCATGAAGAGGGGGGCCAAAAGCGAGTCCCTCCACCCCGCAACGACAATTAGGGAGTACAAATTTGTGGTACAACACACCACACTTGTGGTACACACCATTCAATTCGTCAACAAACCACACATGTGTTTTACATCTTCCACACAAACACGCCACACACACAACAACACAACACACACCACACCACACACACACACACACACACACACACACACACACCACACACACACACCCACACACTCCCCCACACACAAAACCCACACACACACACAAAACACTTACACAAAACACCATACCATACACACACAAACACACACACAAACCACTCACCACACACCACACACACACACACACCACACACACCACACCACCACCAAAACACACACCACACACACACACACCACCTCACACACATGCACGCACCACGCATATTCAACAGTCCTAGTGTCTAATCGACTGTGCCTAGGAAAAATGGTAACTAAAACCACAAAACACACACAAACCAACGAAGTGAAAGGCTTCTGAGTGAGCTAGATACCTCAAAGGCAATGGGGCCAGATAACACTCCCCATGGGTATTGAGAGGGGAGCGAGGCGCTTTGTGTACCCCAACAACAAAAATTCAATACCCTTTTAAAAAAAAAAGATTGCCTAGGCTGGAAGACAGCAAATGTAGTCCCCCTTAAAAAAAGAGCAGACAGAAGCATTAAAATACGACCAGTGTCACTGACATGTAAGTATGCAAAATCACGAAAAGATTATCAGGAAAGAGTGGTGGAACCCAAAAGAACGACTCATCAACAGAAAACCAACTGGTTTCAGGGGCGGGAAATCCTGGTCACAAACCCACTGGAGTTCTATGACATGGTGCAGGAAAAACAAAGAGAAGGGTGGGGGTTGCATTTTTTTGGACTGCAAGAAGGGGGTTTGACACAGTTCCACACAAGAATTGGTGAAAAACTGGAGGGCCAAGCAAGATAACGGGGAAAGGGAAAATCTCCAGGTAAAAAATGGATCAGGAATACTTGTCAGGAAGACAGCAGCGAGTCATGGGACGTGGCGAGGTGCAGAGTGGGGACCCGGCCGCGGGGTCCCGCGGGGCAGTCCTAGGGCCAGTGCGTTTCTGGGATTGTGAAGACATGACGGAAGGAATAGACCTGGGTGTCCCGTTTGCAGATGACTTGAAATTGATGAAAGAATTCATTCGATCGAAGACCAGGAGAACTACAAAGAATCTGGACAGGCTGCAGACCTGGTCCAGCAATTGGGTCCCGGGTTCAAACCCACCAGTGCAAATCATGGAATGGGGAAAGGGGAAAGAAGGCCCCGACGAGTACAGTCTAGGGGGGCAAGACTACAAACTCACTCAAGGGTAAAAAACTTGGGGGGAGTAAAACACCGGCACATCTCCTGAACGCACTCAAACCCAAATAATGCTGCAGCATATGGGCGCCTGCAAACCTCAGAACGCTTCCGACATCTTAATAAAGGGAACATTCAGGACCCTGAAACCGTGTACTTAGGCCCTATTGGAGTTTGCGGCACCAGTTTTTGGCCCCCCCTACCAAGCACGTGAAGAAACTAAGAAAGTGCAAAGGTTTGCAACAAGACTTCCCCAACTAAAGGATGTCCACGGGAGAGGGTTAAAGGAAATCAACCTGACGACATGGAGGACAGGAGAGATAGGGGGGGCATGAAACGACATACAAAAAATGAAGGAATTGACAAGGGGACAAAGACAGGTTTCCAGAGATTGGGCACGTAACAAGGGGGGCCAGTTGGGAAACGAAGACACAGATGAATCACAGGGATTTAGAAAATATTTCTTCACCACAGAGAGTCATAAGTGGAATAGTTTGGGAACGATGTAGTGGGGCAGGATGCATACATAGCTTTAAGCAAAAGGGATGATAAAGCTCACGGGTCAGGAGAGTGACCTATAGCGATCAGTGAAGGGCGGGGCCAGGGCTCGGACCGACCCCCGCAACCTCAAAAGGGGAGTACACACAAGGAAGAGACAACAAGAAATACCGTGAAATATGTGAGGAACTCAACAAGAGATTCAAAGAAGTGTTCACGAGGAGACAGAAGGGCTCCCGAAAGACGGAGAGGTGGGGCACACCACCAAGTGCTGGCACAGTGCACACAACCCCGGGGAAAAAGTGAAGAGCTTCTAGTGACTAGATACCTCAAAGGCAATGGGGGGCCAGATAAATCCCCCAAGGTCCCGAGAGAGGGAGCAGAGGCGCAAGTGTACTCTTAACAACAATATTCAATACCTTATCGAAACAGGAGATTGCCTTAGGCGGGAAAACAGCAAATGTAGTCCCAACTTTAAAAAAAAGGGGAAGACTAACACTAAATCGGACCCGTGTCACGACATGTTAGATGCAAAACATGGAGAAGATTTTTCAGGAGAAAAGTGTGGAAAACCCAGAAAGGGAAAGATCTCATCAACAGCACCACTGGTTTCAGGGAGGGAAATCCAAACCTACTGGAGTTCTATGACATGGGGACCAGTAAGAAAAAGAAGAGGGGGGGGTTTGAATTTCTTGGACGCAAAAGGCTTTTTGACACATTCCACACAAGAGATTAGTGCAAAAACGGGAGGGCTAAGCGGGGAAAAAGGGGAAGGGCACTACAATGGATCGGGAAATACTTGTCGGGAAAACCCAGCAGCGACATGGTATGTCAGAGGGGCACCTGGACCAGCGGGGCCCCACGGGGGTCAGTCCGGGACCAGTGCGTTTCTAGATTTGGAACGACATGAGGGAAAGGGAATAGACCTGGGGTACCCTGTTTGCAATACGGAATTTGAATGGAAAAATTTCACTCGATCGAAGACCGGGCAGAATAAAAGGGATCTGGACCTGCGCCCTGATCCAGCAATTAGCCCCTGAGTTCAATCCCCCATGTGCAAAGTCATAAAGATTGGGGAAGGGAAAAGAAGACGCGGAGGGAGTACAGTTAGGGGACTAGAGACTAAAAAACCCACTCAAGGAAAAAGATCTTGGGGTAAGAAATAAAAACCAGCAATTCCTGAACGCCCCCCCAAATTTTTAAGAAAAATAGGGTTGCATTTAAAAGGCCCCCCTACAAAACTCGAACACTTCCAACACCTTTATAAACGTTCAGACCCTGACAACCGTGTACTTTGGGGCCCATATTCGGTTTTCCCCCAGTTGAAACCCACAGTACCAAGCACGTAAAGAAACAAAGGAAAGTGCAAAGGTTTGAACAAACTATCCGACTAAGGGTATTCCTACGGGGGGGTTAAAGGAAATCAACTTGACGACACGGGAGGACGGAAAGATAGGGGGACTAATAACGACATACAACAAACTGAAGGAATTAACAAGGGGGACAAAGACAGGGTTTCCAGAGATTGGAACAGTAACAAAGGGGAAAACAGTTGGGAAACTGAAAACACGATGAAAAACAGGGGTTTAGGAAAATATTTCTTCAGCCACAGAGAGTCAGTAAGTGGATAGTTTGGGAAGCGATTAGTGGGGGCAGGACCATACATAGCCCTTTAAGCAGAGGTTGATAAAGCTCACGGTTTAGGAAAAGTGACCCAGTGCGATCATGAAGGGCGGGGCCAGGAGCTTGACTCGACCCCCCAACCCAACTAGGTGAGTACAACTAGGGAGTCACACCACACACACACACACACGCACGCACGGCGGACGGCGGGCGGACCACGCACGCCCACCCGCACGCACGCACCACGCACGCCGCATAACAACAGGGGTTTGTCTAATCGACATGTGTTAGGAAAAAAAGATAACTGTTAACTAACACACAGTAGAGGGGTTTTAACAAAGTTGAAATCATATATACGAATTTTACATTTGTTTATAAACATTTGTTATAATAATTGATTTGAAATTTAAAAACATTAAAATAAATCAAAGACATTTTATTAACTGACTTTCAAATCTAAAGTGTTGCAAAAAAAATCAGGGTAAAGGGGGGGGGTTAGAACCCTTGGGAAGGAGTCGTAAAAAATCCCGGCATAACCACTGGGGCCCGCTGACTACAATATGATTCATCCCTTAGGTATATTTACAACCCCTAGGAAAGTTAGCATGGGTCACCCCTGTAACCACAAATGTAAGCTTTTTTAGATGAATCTCCCGCCAGCATGGCCGTGACGAACTCTAGTTAATGCCCTTTTCAAAGCAGTCATCATGATTTGCGATATGGTCATAACACGATTACAAACGGGCTGGGTTACGTAGCCAGGTGACCCAGTGGCTTACCCACTGACCTGGAATTTTCCCAATTCACTTGCAGTGAGTTCTAGACCCACCCTTACAGGGATTGATTTCTTTTATTATTAAAGAATAATAATCTTAATGGTGATATTTGAAGCTTGAATATTATTACTGACTTAGACATCATGCTTCGTTTATAGAATATGAGATTTATGTTAGAACTCAGGAATGGTTATAATTATTTATGATACCTGTTGTGGCAGGGCAAAGAGTATGATACAGTTTATTTGGCATATATCACACTCTCATTTAGGCTGCCTCCCAAACCAGCAACCTGGTGTTAAGGGTTTAACAATCAATAAGGTACCCATCTTTAAATTAGTACCTTGGTTCATTGGCCATTCACAGGCAAACCTGCCAAAGCTGAAGAAACGTACTTCACTTGCATTTGCAGACTTGCCTAGCTTCTGGTTGAGCACGGTGCACGCCCCTCTGGCTTCTGCTTTGCTATCTGTCACCGTGGTGTAACACTTACTGTTCTATCTGTACATACTGTACATACCTGTATATATCATCTGGTGAAGGCAAATATATATTATAGTCTATTGTTGGGTTGGGTTTGCTCCACATTCCCAAAACAACCAGGTCTCACGGGCCATTCATTAGCTGTGTTCGTAATATGGGAGCTCTGTGTAAGAGCTGGAGCTGGAAATGGAGCTGGAACAAGAACTAAAGCTGGAACTAGAGCTAGAACTAGATCTGGAGCTAGAACTGGAACTAGAGCTGGAATTGGAGCTGGAACTAGAGCTGGAATTTGGTCTTGATATTGCCTATCAGTCTTGCTACTTTGTCTATTTCCTACATGCTGCTAGTTGCGTGCATTGCAAACAGCATGTTACAGTGGGTTATGCCACCAACACGGGTGAGGCGGTTTGTGTCTGAGTATACTCTCCTTAATCTGGTCAAAACTACCTGGAGAGAGTTGCTGGCGAATTGCTTGTTCCATTGGCATAGAATACCAATGAACTCTTTCTGTTGCGCAGCTTCGTGATGCTATTTGCATTAAATTAAATGCTGAAGCAAGCATGACGCACCAAACTGAGGTACTCCAGCTACAAGGACTATTAATCGCCGATCTCTGCTTCAGTAACTTCGTAATGTGGGAGGGCTAACACAAGAGCAATCAGACCAGTAGTCTAGTGATGCAGGTGGTACACCGGGTTTGTCTCATGTCGAGTCAGCTTCATTGGCGCTTGAGTTAACTAGACTCAGTCTTGAAACAACCAGAGAGCAGCGAACATTTGCTAAAGAGAAATTCGATCGAGAGAAGGAAAGGAGGCAATTTAAACAGACTGTTGGTGACAACTTCTTTGAACAGAAGGCAGTGTCGTTAGTACCTCGCTCTGTTGAGTCTGAGCCTCAACAATTTTTCGAGGCATTTGAAAACCAGGATCGTGCACTGAGGTGGCCTGGGGAGCAATAGGCTGCACTAGTGCACGCAGCGTTGTACTGCAAAGTGCACGAGTTCACAGCTGTTATGGATAATGAGGATTTTGCTGACTATCAGGTTGTTGAAACAATGGTTCTTGGGGCATATTAGTGTATTCCCACCAAATACAGCAGGAAATTCAAACTGTGCAAGCGTTAACTGGGTCACTCTCATATAGACTTTGCAAGGCAGCAGTCAAAAAATTTCACAAAATGGTACAAGGAGAGTGGTGTCACCAATTTCTCCGATTTAGTGCAGTTACTTTTGTTGGATAACCTGCTGGAATCTGTTGGGCCAGAGGTTAGTCTTTCCTGAAGATCATTCTTTGATCACTGCATTAGAAGCAGCCAGGCTTGTTGACATATTTGAGGCCAGCCGCTCCTTGTCCGAGTGGTCTAATATTTCTTCCCAACAGCCTGGCATGAATAGAGATCGTCGTTGATAAGTCCCTAACTGGAGGACGAAGTGACAGGCTGAAAGTGAACAACGACGCTAACCAACTAAATTGTATGATGAGCAACGACATCAGATTCATGGTCAACCTGGTGAGCAACGACGCCAACCAAGATGTATGGTGAGCAACAGTCGTCATGGTGACCTACGGTAAGCATAATGAACAACGTCGGTGCACAGACTGGCACCAACCACAGGGCCAACAAGCAGTCAAAGAGGTAGTACTCTATCTTTGTCATAAACCCCGCAATATTAAAACAAGATGTTCCAGTGTGAAATCAAACAGGCCCCAACCTATAGGGAAAAATCAACACGATTCTGCTTATGAACAAAAAATACGTAAATGATGGTATGGCACTATATTACGGTTTGTACCACATCTCCCTTCAGGAGAATGGAAAAAAAACGATGTATCCACTTTTAGGATCCGGGGCTTATTGTTTTATTTATAAGAGAGGGAGTACTCCCACTTTTGAAAGACGTCATTTCACTTCTCCCTTATCTTAGAAGCATTAGGAGGAAACTGTATTTTGTCATTTGCAGAGTAAATATATACAGGATATTTGACTAAGGTGTATCTGAGGGATTCCCTCTGAAAGATGCTGTGTTATTGCTGAGTAATAACAACCTTAATTTGACGAAATGTCCAGAACCTATAGTGACTAATTCTTCTCTGATGTTGGCCATAACTCGAGCAAAATTCCAAGGGATTTTCTATCGAGAAAGTCCCAGACCAAGCCTTTCTATTCTAGGATTGCCAGATGTCTGTTTCCATGCCCGAAGGACTCCTATCGGGAAGAACAGTGAAGAGATTCTTCCTTAAACTTTGCTTTTCAGGCAGCCATGGGCGAATCCCACCCAGATCCCCCAGTCAAATATGAAATTAAACGCAATCTGCTGCTCTAAACGAACATAGCTCACAATTCCTCTTTAAGAGGTCATTGGGGAATTAAAAAACTCTGTATAGAATATTAAAAGAGTTTTACTGGCCAAAAATAAAGCAAAATGTTAAGAATCACATCCGCTCTTGTAGGGAATGCCAACAAGTAGGTAAACCTGAACACCCCATTGATTAAACCTGTGCCACTTCGTCCCATACCTGCAGATGGAGAACCGTTTCCCGAGCCAATCATTGATTCTCTGGGACCATTATCAAAATAAAAGTCAGGCATTTTATACCATTTATTTTTTTATACCATTTACTTTCACCTAGACACCATCATGGACAAAACTTCTAGATATCCGGAAGCACTCCCAATGCACAGTATAAAAACTAAAGCCATTCTTAAAGCCATAACTAAATTTATATCTTACTTTGGCATTCCAAAGTCCATCCAGAATGACAGTCCCAAGGCGCCTTGGAATGATTTCATAAGACGTCAAAAACCCATAATGAGAACCTTTTGCATGTATTTTCCTACAGACGGGATGAATCACTTCCTCTGTTGCTGTTCGCAATGAGTGAAACAGTGCAGGACTCAACAAGGCACAGTCCATTTGGGCTAGTCTTCGTGCACAATGTACGAGGTCCTCTCGAGTGCTCAAGGAAGGATGGATGGGAGAAGACGCCTGCATAACACTCTACAACCTGTCTTCAAGGTTGCAGGTGGTCCTCAGATGGGTAAGGCTAACAAAAACCCTCAAAAACATTGAAGCAGAATAAACAAAAGGCAAAGTTCCATTCCTTCATACAGAAGACAAGGGGCTGGTACAGAATCTGTACCTGGGGACACCTTTA
>NW_026466779.1:0-13030 GCF_026875155.1 Cherax quadricarinatus
CGTCTTTTCCTTCAGAATCAAGTAAAGTGTTTTGTATGTAATTCAGTGAGGGAACATAACGGTCCCTGGGTGGTGGGTCAGTGAGGGAAGGCCAAATGGAGGAGGGGGGAGGCGGAGGTTGAGGGTTAATACTGTTCTCCCCCCCCCCCAAAGAGGCGTGTCCCTGGTCATGTCACAACAATGGAGTGTTTGTTCACCGTGTGATAGTGTATTAGTGTGTATGCGTTGTATGACATGGTATGGCATAGCAGTGTAGTGTATAGGGGCGTGTCGTTTTAGGGGGGGCTGTGCACAAAGCAAAGGGGTGTATATAACAGGTGCAAAAGGCTTTGTGGTTTTTTATATGATTTTTTCCCGGGGAGGGAGTGAGTGCCGATCCCCCTCATACACATCTTCCCCCCCTCCCTTTCCCCACCGCCACCACGTGGGGGGGGAGCCCCCCTCTCTTCCCCTTCCACCACCATGAACTATATTGGTATTGCATGCCCATTGTTTCTCACCTGGGCTTACCAACAGTTTGAGGTAGGGCAGTTTATGAACAGCCACCCAAAAACCGGGGAAAACAGTGCACCCAACAATGAAAAAAGGGCACATTTTCAGGTGTGCGGAAGAGTTTTCGAGCACGCAACAGGAAAGGGTCGCATTCGTGCACCAATGGGTGGGGGGATCACTATGCCCCCACAGAGGCGCCCCAGCCCCCACGGGGCAGTGAAAATTCCAGGGCAACCTCCTCGTTGGATAACCTTTGCGAATTAAAATCCACTGCTAACGTCCCCATCCCACACCCTAAAGCACGGGAAATTCACAGATTTCTTAGCGGTGAATAGGGGTTCCCCAATTTAGAACCCGAGGCACCTCCAAGCATGGCGAAAACCTGTCCGCCCGGCAATGCTGTCTTGCATTTCCCTGAAGACGAGGAAAAAACTGCTAACCACGTCAGTTATCAAGGCAGTGCGCAACTACCCAAAAGGGGAAAATTTTTTTTTTTATATTTTTTTTTAAAAAAAACTTTACAGCAAATATTAAAAAAGAAAAAAAAGGGTCAGAGGACCCTCAATCCAACAAAAAACTACACTAACAATTTTAAAAACAACACTTTTGTAATGGACTAAAGAGGTTCCCCCATACACCCCCAAAATTTTCCTAAAAACAACTACTATAATATAAACAATATAAACTAAACTATATAAACTATAAAAAATAAAATTATAAAAACCTTTCGATTTGTATTTTAACATATTGACGACATATGACAAAGGTTCAAACCTTCACAGTATATAATCAGAGTAAGACCTACATCACAATCTCAGTTAAAAAAAGTACATCCCCTTCCCAAAATTAACCCCTTACAAAAAATTTTTTTTTTTTTTTTTTTTTTTTTTTTTTATTGAAAATCAGGTACAAATATTATGGGGCAAAAAAATAATATTCAATGAGATCCCAGGCACAAACTAATTTTAAAAAAATAAATAATAAGTAAAAACCGGGAAAATAAACACTATACAAAAAAACAATGTGAAAAAACAAGCACACAGAATTACCCAAAACACAAGCAACCCGTATTATACAACGTGATACTTTCGGTTTATAGGGTGGTTTCCGCCTCCCAACACAAAAACGTACCAAAGACTTAAATCTAAGAACTCAGGTCCCTTAAAGAGCACAACAATACGTTAAATTGGGCACTACCACGGGGGTTATTATCAGGACTAAGAATAGCACTACAGTTAAAAGGGGGGATCGGGATACGTACCATTCCTACAAAAAAATATCAATTTAAAAACAAATAAAAAATCATGTATATTTGACCCAATAAAACAAAAAAGCCGCAGCTATAAGTGAACTTATCACGACGAGATGCACACTTTAAAAAAATACTCCCTCACATATATTTTCAAGCCCCATCACAGCTTCGGGGGAAAAACAAAAAACGATATATACTATATTTTTAAAAAACCCAGGGGACACGGCATAAATAAAAAAAGGGAAATTTAAGAAAACTTTATCAACTGTGCTGGGGAAGCACCCCTATACAAAAAGTACCCCAAAATGACTTTAAATTGGGCATAAAAACGAAAACATTCCAAAAAAAGTTTATATACAAAGACGTAAGATATTTCGTCATCCCGTTACTAGGAGACGCACATAAAACCTGAAAAAACCCAAAACATTCACGCACTTGACAAACACATTAGACAGCAGACCAGCCCGTTAATTCCCACGAACACTCACAACTATTCAAATCTCGAAACCCCAAAGGGTTTTATATTAGGGGGAAGTCCCTCTCCCATCCCCCCCTCATATAAAAACCTATTTCGCATTTTGTCCTATAAATCGTCCCTGCTACCCCCCCTAATTCTCTGTTACCATCAACGTCCCTATAGCCCATGAAACAAAAAATATAATCGGCCAAAAACATACGACACTCCCCGTTGTACCGCAATAAAAACCCCCCTACTCAAAACCAATGCCCGGAGTACCGAAAAACCCCCCCCCCCCTCCAAAACGCAAAACCCACTAAACCACTCTCGACATGCCTAAAGTCCCCAAAAAAATAACAAAATAAAAAGCAGCCCTCCACCCGCCACCGGAAAACCCCCATCTTCCTTCAAACGCCTATTATACAACACCACCCCAGACGGCAGTTTCCCATGTAAAATTTAAAAACCATTTTCCCGTACTTGAGCAGGCAGCGCCAATTTTAAACTCGCCTCCATATATCACCCCCCATATAGGGGATACATTCCTTAAACTCGCACCACGACTACCTCCCTACCCGCCCTTTCTAAGGTACAAAATTTTTACACAGGCACGTCCCTCATTTAAATAATACACAAAAGATCACGTACACCAATTAAAATTCCCCCCTCTCCACCCCCTGCGCAGGTCGTGATACAATTCGCTTCCCCCCAAAAATGCATCCCCACCCGTAGGGGGGGGAAAACGACCTTTCACGTAACATGCCATACACGACCTCTAGGGAATGAGCCCCAACCCCCCTGATGCAGGGGGTGTCCCCACCCCCGCTTTTGTAGCCAACCATCCTGAAACCCCACAAAAATCGAAAAAATTCTATGCAAAAAACGTTTGACGTCCCCCCTGCAAAAAGGGTACAGAGAGCAACGTGCCATATTTGTTTAAAAGCAGGACATTAATGACCACCGCCCTCTGATGCAGGGTTAAAGTCGGGGCCGTAGACATTTAAGGCCCCAAGACACATGTAAAACCCTCCCCGAATTGCACGCCCTCTTGATCGACCCCCCGCTATAAGAATACACAAAAGTGTACATCAACCACAGCCCACCCCTCTGCATCCACCCCTTTCCCCACCACCCCCCCCAACTCCATATTTCGATTTTTCTCTATTAACACACACCCCCGTAGCCTTGCCCAAATATGTCAAACAATCTCCCAAAAAAACCCAATTGCTCCCGTGAAGTAATAACACAGTATTTCATAAACATCCCCACAAGGGTCGGTGACCACTACTCGGACCCCACAATGTCTCTTTTCCCCCCCCCACAAACAGCCCAGTAAAGGGCCCTGCATACATGCAAAAAACATTTGAAACATGGGCCCCTGACGAATCCCCCTGCCATGTGACCCCTAACTTGCCATTAATTTGTACTTTACAACCCCGCTCCTTGTACAATAAAGGGGCCACATGATGACCTCATTTCCAAAACCCTCCCATTTTAAAAAATTTCCACAGAACCTCCTTTCCACACTATCAAAACGGCTCGCCAGTCTAAAGAAAAAACCCCACCCCTCCCCCTCCCCCCCATTCCTAAACAACTCCCTGATTTTCCCCATGACCACATCTTTGACCTCCCTGGCCACCAAACTGACTCTTATGGATTACCTTTCAAAAAACTTTCTTAATTCTATTCATCAATATTTTTGCATTATTTAAGTCACTACACATCAAAAGATATGGGGTATCATTAACGTTAACGGCCATCACGTTTCCCCAACTAAACCCAAAAACCCCCCGTACACGAGACAGACCAACACCCCCCCTCCTTCATCGCTTGAGTAAACGAAACCCTAAAAATCCGTATACCCCCCCAAGTTTTATAAAATCACAAGGGGTGCCATCAATGCCTGGAGGGCCCTTCCCCCCTTTTAATTCCCTTTTATGCCCCCCACACCTCGCCTCAGATATGGCCCACCCATGAGAAGGCGATCAAATATTTAACTCGCATCGTAGCCCTCCCCAAATCCTTATCGCATGTCACTCCGTCTTTCTTTCTCTGGATCTTACTCCAAAGTTCGCATAAAAACTTATTCCCCCTTGTTGTTAAAACTTCCCCCACTATACCCCCCAAATTCATCCTGCACCACTAAACTCACAATTTCAGTCGCCTTTTCGCCTTTGTGTCTGACTTTGTAAGACACAAACAGACGGGGTTGTCACCCCACAAAACCCCCTCCACCCCACTCGAAATGCTGCCCCACCAAAAACCTTATTTTTTAATATTGGATTTGTTCTTTAATAGCATCGTCTCATCCATGGGATGCCCCTCCCTTTCATCATTGTCGAGATGCCCCCCAGGGACCCCTGAAAACCAACCCCAAAACGAGTGGCCTCCTTACACCATTCACATAAAAATCCCTTTAAATTTGATGTTCACAACCTCATCCCACTACGTACTAAATCTCATCTCTCCCGGATCACTCCCATAGCGCCCAGAAGTCCTCGAATGTTCCCAATCATCCCACTTTTAGCATCCGCGTTTCAGTTTCCGTATCCTTTAAAAAGATGCGGGGAACCCCCTATCAGCTCCACAAAACCCCCGGTGGTGGAAGAAAAAGATGTTAATACACGCACATTTTATTTTTGACCACCCCCGAAACATAACCCACTAAACTCTGCATAGCCCCCCCGCACAAAAGTATGCTCAATCCCAAAGTACTCCTCCGCGTACATCAAAACCCAAACCCCAAAACCAAAAAAACAAATACCCAAACAAGCAACGAACCCCGCCCCCCCCCGGTTCAAACATCTTTACGGCGCACTACACAGTTCCGTCCCCACCCACCCCTGAATTTCAGGAGGGACCCAAATAATATACCAAACATCTCTTTACAAAATATTTTTTAATATTAACATCATGTTCAGCCGGCCCATATACCCCAAAACCAACTCTTCAAATACCCAATCCCCACGACTCGCACCCCGCGACCCTTCCCCCCCTTCCCCCCCAATTTTCCCGCCAAACGGGCTGGTCGCTTTTAATCAACACAGCCCCCTCCACCTTTTTGACGCTGGAGTGAGTCCATAAATTTAAAAATCCCTTTTCAAACAAATTCCTACTTTTTTTTTGTTCTTTCAAAAAAACACATCCACTGCAAAACGATTTAACCACTCATGCACCGCACACACTTTTGACAGATTTCAAACCCTTAACATTAAAAGTTACACACCTAACTTTTTAAAAAAGGGCTTTCCCCTAGGGGGTACCACTCCCCCTTTTTTTTTTGCCCGGCAAGCACCCAAAGGCACTTCCCGCACCTTTGGCAATCCCCATGTTTTTACCCCTGCCTGGACCCGCACCTCCCCCCATCCCCGATTTCCCACCACGTCTTTTCCCTGAACGGTTTTCCAGGGGGCAAGAATCATCGGAGTCGGACGGGGTTTGCCGCACGCTTCCAGAAACAGCATCTTCAGGCAGTCAGTACTTGGAGTATTTTCCTTGGAATTTCTGCCCCAACAGTATGAAAAAACGAACTCTCCCCAAAAATTCCCACTTTAGCTATCTGATCAGCATCTCTGCACGTAATTTCCCCCCATCGAAAACCCGCCAGAATCAACTCATCGATGTAATAGGTCACTTAAAGCAGTACAATGTCGGGTCCATCTCACTGCCTCTCTTTCTGAAGGATTTCACGTTCACGTGTTCCACCTCGTCAAGGGAGGCAGTCCCAGGGAGAGTCAACAAGATGACCATAGCTGGCCCTTCAACCCTCCACTCCCCGATGTCATACGCGGCGAGGCTCGACAACCCCCTCTTTTAGAGCCTGACGGGGGTACCTCACCGTCAGGGCGACGACCCCCCGCCCCGATGGGGCCCGGCGCTGGACACACGACCGCTATGTGATCCAGAGCACCCCAGAGGGGGGGCAAATTTTTTCTCGTCCAGGGTAGTAAAAAAGTACACCTGGACGAAACTTCCTCCAGTTGAAAAGTAGAAAGGGAAACGGGGTGACGCAGGGACATTTTTTAACGTAAAGAACCCCCCCCCAAGGGGCCCTTATAGTGGGGCCCTCGACCACCTACCCCTGTAACCGGTGGTCTTCCAAACTTCAAAAACGTCACTATATCAAATTCATTGGCCTCAAAAAGGGGACGTTTCTCCCCACACCACGTATGTATTTGTAAAGTATGAACTGGACAAAACTGCTGGGGTGACTTGCTTTTTTATACCTGGGATGGGTCACAATTTCTCGTACACTGGGTCCAAACTTTGGGAAAATCGTGTAGTTCCATTTCAAGGGGCCCCCAAAAAAGGATTCCGTTGAATGCCCTAAAGTATCACGAATGATTGCTGGCTAACACATTTTCGATTGCCGGTGATAAGCCCTGGTTAGTTGAATACAAACAGTATTAAAACGGCGGCCCCAAACGCAGTCGCAATTGTTGTTGAGTTGTAAACACTCCCCACCAGGGTTTTTGGGGGGTAGGGGCAACAGCTGACAACCCTCAGCACACCGTTTGAGCAGAGAAAACGGATTTAAATTTTGCCCCCCCTGCCCCACATCGCAGGAATCACAAAGGTAGACCCAAGAAAAAAAAAAACCCCCCTGAAAGCGAGAAAATTTGCAACAGGATAGCAAAAAAAAACTGAAGAAAATAAACGTGGGAGCAAACCGAATAATTACAAGTGACGACCGGTTTCCCCCAAAGATGAGACCACAGCCAAGACTAAAAGACAAGCATCCAACCAGGGACACCAAAAACCACAACAACAACCCTGAGGAAGACCCCATCACTGAAAAATTAATTTTCCCTGAACGGAAGTCTATAAGCGATCGTGTCTTTTCCAGCAGGATCTGCGGGGTTTACATGGAATTCGACCTCAGCACCTCAAGGAATGGTAAATCAGACTCGGTGATCTGCATCACTTTTTTCTACCGAGTTAACAACTTTCGTCAAAAAACTCCCTGGCTGGGCGAATCCCGAATTTTAAACTTTCTTTTTCAGAGCCTTGTGTGTGTTGAAGAAAAAGGATGGGGGGACAATCAGAACCCATTGGGGTTTTGGAAACACTTTTCGCTGTCTCGGGGCCAAAGCAGCAGTAAGAAACATTCGCCTAAAAGCTGCCAGTTTACTCCAGCCACACCAATGGGCTTTGGGTCCCTCTAGGCAAAGCTGCAGCTCATGCGGAAAAGGGCCTACATCGGCCTCCAAGACAAGGCTGAGAAAACTTGATTTTAGAAATGCCTTTAATATGGTATAGAGGGGGAAATGCGTCTTGCCAGCTGTTCGGATCGTTTCCCCCATCTTTTTCCTTATCTACTGGCTATAGAAAAACCCCAATTTTTTTGTTTGGGGAGAACATGAAATTCAATATCAGAAGGTTTCACAGGGTGACCCACTACTCTCTTCTCTTTGTTTGGCAGTAAGAACTAACTTCCAGCCTATGCAGCGAGCTCAACATTGGTACCTGGATGATGGCCCTGGCAGTTATGAAAGTCCCTGGTAGGGGCCCTGCAAATGGTGAAACACAGGGAGAAGACTTGGGACTCCCCCTCAATCCCCCAAAGTTAAAATCACACAGCGCCCGGGAAATAATCAATGCTGGCGAAGAATCCTCCCAAAATCTCTACTACCACTCCGTCCAAAACAGTACCCCCCTGGGACACCGCGGGGGTCCCAGGCCATCGACACAGTCCTAAAGGACAAATTGAATGACCTGATGAGAAGGGAGGGGGAAAATAAGCAATCTTGAGTCCAGTCCCTTGTATTCCTCAAAGGTGCCTTTATTCCAGGGACTCACTTACTTCCTGAGGTGTGCCCCCTTTTTGAAAACCCCAAACACTCGACGAATAGACGCACACCTGAGGTAAACCCTTAAAAGGCACTGAAACCTTCACAGAGGATCGCAAGGGGGATAGGCAACCCCCCCGTGCGACTGGGGGGGTATAGGGGGTGTGAAAAGCAATGGTGTTGCTTTACCGCTTTTCTGTCTTTTTTGGTTTCCAGTGCATTAGTAAGAAATTTTTTTTCCCAACGTTTAGAGACTGGTGGGAGTCAAACCCCAGGTTTCTAAAGGGCGCGATTCGGGGGGACACCCTTAAACCCTCAGTAGACCACTCCCCCCAAAAAACAAAAACATCCCCAGGGGAAAAAACCGATATGGAAAAAAATCGCCAACAAAATGCCTCCAATCCTAGGAAAACAAAGCTCTTCCGGGCGTAAAGGCACCACACTCAGGAGATTTTCCCGTTAGGTTCCCCAAATTTCCCCCTTGGGGACCGACTAGACCCACAGGCCATTTGGATTTGGGGTTCTCTTCGCCTAGCCCCCCCCCATCCTCAGCGAACATAGGTGTTTTTTTGCGGAGGGGGGACAGTGATCAATTAGGGCTTCATGGTCTCGTGTGTCACAAGCAGAAGGGAAATTAAGGCATGAGGAAGTCAATGACTCATAAAGAGAAGCCCCGCCACAGCCCATTGCCCAGCCCAACGGGGAACCCTAAAGTGCAGAGGTCTGACGGAAATCAAAAGGCCCCGATGGGGCCACTAGCTACCTTGGAAGGTGGACAGAATTGCCTGGGGATACACATGTGCCGCCACCCTTTGGGAGACACCCACTTTCCATACTCCTATGGGAAAGGGGGGGGGAGCTGCCAGCCAAGGGGGGACCAGAAGATCCGCCCAAAAATGAAGACCTTCCCCCTTGCTATAACTTCATCCCAAAAAGGGGCGGAGACCCCCTTGGGCATGGGGGGAAAAATGTGCTCTAAAATTCCCAAAGAGCTGGGTGAAAAGTTCCCATAGAAACCAAGGGGCCCCAGGGCGACCCCGCTTCCTCTTTCAGAGACTCAGTGTTTTTCAATCCAAGAGGAAATGCCTGCAGCATTTGGGCACGCGGCCCACCCCCGGGGGGCTGGGAGAATATTGGAGATTAGCTCTGAGACCCATGTTGTTTTACTTTTTATCGTATTTTTGTGAATGTTTTGTCAATGTATTTTTTCTTTAAAATAAAAATACATAAAATATAGGGGGGGGGTAGGGAAAAATTTTTCCAAAAGCTTAGGGGGGAACCTTGAGTTTTCCCCCGAACAAGTTTATTTTTTCTCTGGGAGAGGGTCCCTATAAAAGTTTAGAGGTGGTACCCCCCCTAAATTTTTTTTTTTTATTATATTATATATATATATATATATATATATATAATAATATATATATATATATTATATATTATTTATATTTTAAAATATATATATTATATATATATCATATAATATTATATATATATATATATTATATATATATATATTATATATATATATATATATATATTATATATATATGTCGTGCCGAATATGTAAAACTGGTCAATTAGCAAGAACTCATTTTAAAATTAAGTCCTTTCTAAAATTTTCTCTTATACTTTTAAAGATATATTTTTTTTCATTAATGATATGCAAAAATTTTTAATTTTGCTCCAAAAGATCTTAGAAAACTTACCTAACCTTATTATAACAAGAACAATTTATTTTAGCCTAACCCAACTAAAAATATTTTAGATTTTTTTTACAATAATTTAATACTAAAAAAAACACAGTGAAATATATTTTTTTCGTTAGGTTCAGAATGATTTTGGCGAAATTATGCATACACAAATTTTTGCTTGTCCTATATGGCAAGATGAGCGTTGCTTTATTTAAAAGCCAAGATCGCAATTCTGCCTATTCCCCCCACGACATATATTTTAAAAAATTATATATATTTAATATATATATATATAATAAATATATATATATATATATATATATATATATAACATATTATTATTGTAACCACGGACGAGTGGTTTTTAATCATAACAACATTGCGACTCCCGGGGGGATCGCCCCCTTCTGTTTTAGCTCCCCTCATGTGAGCGAAAATTCCGACACAAACCCCACTAACCATACATCATACAAAATCACCTCCAAGAGATGGGTTTTGTACCATGATCCTGGACATACAATGGTGGGATGCCTCGAACTAATTTCTTTACCCCAGTTTTGTGAAATTAGCCCCCAAAAAAGCAAGTAAACATTGAAACCCTGAACGAGTTTATTTAATCAATAAAACACTGCAATTTGTCGGGGTATCGAACCTGTGTTGTTTTGGCCTCCTTGGTGAGTAAAAAAATTACAAAACCTCAAACCCACTGGCCCAAAATCCTCAAGAACATGTTTCCGACAGAGCTAATTTTTTTAAAACCGTGACTGAGGACGTAGGTAGTATGGGTGCCTCAGAATAATTTCATTCTTACTCCCCGTTTGATTTACCAGCCTTTACAAGCAGAATTTGTATGAACCCAGGAACCAGGGGTATTTTAGTAATAACAACCCACTGCGACAAACCAGGGTTCGCCCTGTTTTGTTTTGCCTAGTTCATTGTGAGAAAAAAATTCAGACACTCAAACCCAAACTAGACCAGCAATTCTCAATAATACGCATCCAGCAGAACTGGTGTTTTCCCGTGAATTAAATACCACTCGTTCTGGTTACAATATTATATATACTATTGTGGTGGCTAGACATCAAACGGGGTTTAGAATGAAATTTGTTGGGCACCCACACATGGTTTTTCCTTGAATCATGGTACAACCCTAGTTCTGCTGTTGGTGTTTTATAGGGGGTTTTTGGCTTTGGGTTAGAGTATCGGAAATTTTTTTTCGCCATGAGGGAGGCCTAAAACAACACGGGTTCGATCCCCCACCTATCGCAGGGCTGTTATTGATTAAATACCCCCTTTTTTGGTTTTCAAAACTAATATACTGCTTGTGGAGGTAGACACCAAACGGGGAGTAGAATGAAAAATTTTCCTGAGGCACCCCCCCCATCGTTTTTTCCTCGGGTCACAGTAAAAAACCTTCTGTAGGATGAGTTTTTCTTGTTGGTTGTAGCTCCCTGGGTTGAGGGGCATTAAGATAAGATAAGATAAGATAAGATTTCTTCGGATTTTTAACCCCCGGAGGGGTTTGCCACCCCGGATAACCCAAGAAAAATCAGTGCGTCACGAGGACTGTCTAACTTATTTCCATTGGGGGGCCCTTAAACTTGTCCCCCGGGTGCGACCCCCACCCGTCACTAAACCCAGGGACTATTTGGCTATGAAAAGGACAATAGGTGAAGGAAACGTGTCGGAATTTCCACCCCCGGGGAAACGAACCCCCCCTCCGTTTTTGTGAAGCGGGAGTTTTGCACCAGACCCCCCGGGCCCCCGGGGCCCTTAATTTTCGTTCACCATGAGGCTGGATAAAAAAAACATGGGTTTTGATCCCCCGGTACCGCAGTGTTGTTTTTGATTAAGTAACACTCGTTCGTGTTTACAATATTGTATACTACTTGGGAGGCTGTACACAAATGGGGAGTAGAATGAATTTATCTCTGGACACCCACACCTGGTATGTCTTCGAATCATTACAACACTAGCCCTGCTGGTTGCGTGATTTTGTAGGATTGTTTGGTTCACGGGGGAGAGTGTCATGAATTTTTTGCTCACCATGAGGTGGACTTAAAAAACACAGGTTTTTATCCCCCCGCTAGTCGCAGGTCGTTATTGACACAACACACACACACACACCACACACACAACACACACACCCCCACATATATATATATATATGCAAAACAACCCCTCTGAAAGAAAAGAGAAATTCCAAGCGCTTTCGTATCTCACATTACAAAGGAACATGTTTTCCCTTTATAATTTATAGTAACAAACGCTTGGGAATTTCTCTATTCTTTCAGAGTGGTTGTTTTGCATATATATATATATATATATTATATATATATAATATTATATATAATTTAAAATAATATATATGTAATATATTATATATATATTTATTATATATATAAATTAATAATTATTTTTTTTATATATAATATATTATATATATATATATATATTAAATTATTAAATTAAAAATATATATATATTTAAAAACATAGTTCCTGATAATGAGTAGTCCCAAAGCGCTTGAATTTTTTTTATTTTTTCAGGTGGTTGTTTTTTCTATTTTGAAAAACACTGTTTTCTGTGACTTATTGCATTATATATATACGTTTTATAAATATATATATATATATATAATATATATATAATTATATATATATAAATATATATAATATATGTATATAATATATAATATTATATAAAATATATAATATATATATATGTATATTATATAATATATATAATATATTATATTATTATTAAAATTATATATATTATAATATATATTATATATTATTCGTGCCGAATATGTAAAAAGGTCAATTAGAAAAACTCATTTAAAATTAAGTCCTTTCTAAAAATTTCTCTTGTAGTTTTAAAAATATATTTTTTTCATTAATGTTAATGTTAAAAAAATTTTTTTTTTTGCCCCCTAAAAGATTTTAGGGAAAAATTTCCAACCCCTTTTTTAACAAGAGCAAATTTTTTTTTAGCCTAACCAACTAAAAAATTTTTTGATTTTTTTTTCAAAAAATTTAATACAAAAAACAAGTGAAAATATTTTTTTCCTTAGGTTTTTAGCATGTTTTGGGGGGAAATTTTTGCATACACAAATTTTCGTTTCCTATTTGGCAAAAGATGAGCGGTGCTTTTTTTAAGCCAAAATGGCAATTCTACCTATCGGCAGACATATTAAAAATATATATATATATTTTTATATTATATATATTATATATATATATATATATTTATATATTATATTATATATATGTATATATCACCATCTTTACTCCATCACTGTCTTGCCACTACAGTTATAAAACTGAAAAATTAAAAAACTCTTTTCTCA
>NW_026466780.1:0-13340 GCF_026875155.1 Cherax quadricarinatus
GGGCTGAAAAATTTAAAAGGAAAACAAAATACATCAGTGTTTCACGCGAGATGGGAAAATACTAGTAAGGAAAAAATCAACAGGACAACAATACCATCTCAAATGAACATGATTTCTCTACCTTCCTTAGAAAAGCTGACATTACTGTAACAGATTAGATAAGTGCCCTTAATACATAGTGTACGTTACTATTATATTGTGCATTAATATTTTTATTATTTTTCATCACTAGCTAATGCCAACTACCTCCAATATTCTATACTTCTTTCTTACTGCTATTAATTGCTCATAATTTTAAATTACATTAATTTTAAATTGCAGAGATTGGTGGATGAATTTGGTAGGGTGTGCAAAAGAAGAAAATTAAAGGTGAATACAGGAAAGAGTAAGATTATGAGGATAACAAAAAGATTAGGTGATGAAAGATTGAATATCAGATTGGAGGGAGAGAGTATGGAGGAGGTGAACGTATTCAGATATTTGGGAGTGGACGTGTCAGCGGATGGGTCTATGAAAGATGAGGTGAATCATAGAATTGATGAGGGAAAAAGAGTGAGTGGTGCACTTAGGAGTCTGTGGAGACAAAGAACTTTGTCCTTGGAGGCAAAGAGGGGAATGAAATGAGAGCATATTTTTTAAACCAACGCTCTTATATGGGTGTGAAGCGTGGGTGATGAATGTTGCAGCGAGGAGAAGGCTGGAGGCAGTGGAGATGTCATGTCTGAGGGCAATGTGTGGTGTGAATAAAAAGCAGAGAATTCGTAGTTTGGAAGTTGGGAGGAGGTGCGGGATTACCAAAACTGTTGTCCAGAGGGCTGAGGAAGGGTTTGTTGAGGTGGTTCGGGACATGTAGAGAGAATGGAGCGAAACAGAATGACTTAAAGAGTGTATCAGTCGTAGTGGAAGGAAGGCGGGGTAGGGGTCGGCCTAGGAAGGTTGGAGGGAGGGGGTAAAGGGAGGTTTTGTGTGCGAGGGGCTTGGACTTCCAGCAGGCATGCGTGAGCGTGTTTGATAGGAGTGAATGGAGACAAATGGTTTTTAATACTTGACGTGCTGTTGGAGTGTGAGCAAAGTAACATTTATGAAGGGATTCAGGGAAACCGGCAGGCCGGACTTGAGTCCTGGAGATGGGAAGTACAGTGCCTGCACTCTGAAGGAGGGGTGTTAATGTTGCAGTTTAAAAACTGTAGTGTAAAGCACCCTTCTGGCAAGACAGTGATGGAGTGAATGATGGTGAAAGTTTTTCTTTTTCGGGCCACCCTGCCTTGGTGGGAATCGGCCGGTGTGATAATAAAAAAAAAAAATAAAAAATTTTAAATTACAAGTCAAATCTTACTCCAAATTAATAATATTCATTATTCTTACCTGTCCATTTAATTTTGTTTATCACTACTTGTTTTTTAGTCACTTTTCATTGTGTATACAATTAGTGTATATTCCAACTACTTTTTTGCAAGTACCAAAACTATCTTTTGCTAGCTAGTACCAACTACCTCATTTTTTTTACTTTTTATTGTGCAATAAACTGCTCAACTTATTCAATATTACAAATCAGATCTTACTCCTAAACCAATATTATTTCTTAGTGACCATCTGCCTTTTTAACTTTGTTTCCATTACTTAATTTTATTTTCCTTTAAAATTTTCTCCTTTTTTTTGCTTATATAACACCCTATTCTATTCAAAATTGTTAAAATAATCAAGGTGCTATTCCAGGTCCCCAAAAGTGAATAAGTTCACAATTCTGCCTTTAATTTCCAAAGCTCATTTATTTGTTTACCACTTTATTGTTCCCCAAAAATTTATTAGCCCTTTTATATAAATTTTTATATATAATTCTATTTTAAAAGAATTACCTTTATATACTACCTACTACATTTTCCCCAACCCTTCCATTATTTATCATCACTTTCTTTGTATTAGTCCCTTTTAAAATTGTCTCCTTTTTTTAGCTTAAAAAAAAAAAAAAAACACCTTACTCATTATTTTCTTTTGTTAAAAAATTCGGGTGCATTCTTTTTTTTAACTATTTACTTTTTTTTATTTTTTAATTCTAACTATAGATTCACTACAAATCTTATGATTCAAGCATTGATCCTAACCAAACCCTCTTATTTAATGACTTAAATAATCAACAGTTACGAAATTTACACAGCAGAACAATCAAAGGCATTTCCCAAACCCCAACAACAACATAACTGTCTTTAACACAATACAGATCTTTAAGCAAGCTTTACGATGACCTCAAGCATTACAAAATTTCCCTTTACATCCAAAATGCCACTTTTCACTAACTGAAACCTGGCTATAGCCTGATACTACAGATGTCATGCCATTCCGGTTACACAGCCCTACACAATGTAGGCCTGACCAACCCCGGGGGGCACAGCCAAAAATACTAGCCAACTAGAATTACTTAATACTTTACAAGGGATAACATGGGGAAAATATAATAGCTAAATTTTTAAAACCCAAAAACCTACAAAAACCCCCCTCACATTTTAAAAATCACGAGTTCCACAGTCAAACATTAGCCAATTTTTCAAAAAACCCGGAGTATTAACTGAGCACGCTGAACAAAAACATTACTCCTCAGGGGACTTCAAAATTTAAACTCCTGCAAGACCAGGACCCACAGTTACGAATTCACAAACACAATGAGTAACTGTAGGTTTTCTACCAACAGTAACAAAACCTACAAGAAGTTGAAGACAAAAGAATTTTTTTTGAGCAACAAAATTTTATTAACAAAGCCTATCCGATGTTTTCCGATCCAAATACTTTTAACAGGCGAAAATGACATGCCCCTGCCCTTGCCCAGGGCCATCTCATGGAACCTTGTTCTCAAGAACTGCAAGAAGCCCCATACGGCTTTCATCCTTGGAGGGAGCGGGGACAGGGGGGGTCGTCCCCAGTTCTAAAAAAAAACAGACATAGCCCCACCCCACAAAGGGGGGGCAGAAAAAGCAACAGCAAAGAACACAGCCCAATACCTAACTCCCTACAAAAAATTTTTGAAAGGGTCCTAAAAGCAAGATCCCCACCTATCTAGAAACCACAGTTCCCAAAACCCCAGGGAACAGGGTTTTTAACAGGTCGCTCCTGTCGCCCAACTATTGGATCACTACACAAGGCCCCAAAAATGCATAAAAGAAAAAAAAGAATGCGATGTAATATTACAACTTTGAAAAACCCTTTGCCAAGTGTGACCATGGCGAAATACGCACAAAATGCTGCAAAGGAATAACGGGAAAAAGTGGGCGAGGGATCAATAATTTCCCACAAACAGAACACAGAGTATCGTAACAGAGAAAGCCCCGAGGCAGCTACGGTGAAAAGCTCTTTTCCCCACAAGGCACAGTACTATCCCATTTTGTTCCTACCCTCATATCCGACATAGACAAGGATGTCACCACACACCGGTCTCCTTTTGAGATACACCGAACTGCAGACGTGTTTTCCCATTGCAGACACTGCAAAACTCCGGGCGGACATCAACCAAATCTTTCAGTGGGCTGCAAAAAACAATATGAATTTCAACGATGAGAAATTTAAATTTATCAGAAGGGTAAACATGAGGAATTAAATTTCACAGAGTACAAAAAAAACGGGCCACAAAATGAGCGAAACACCAACGAAAAACCCAGGTGATCATGCGAGGTCTCACCTCAAGGGGCCATAACATTGTATCAAACGCATCTGCTAGAAAAATGACAGGATGGAAAAGAGAACCCAAAAATGGGAGGCCAAGCCATGAAGGAAAACCTCTTCGGTCACTTGTTATTAGGCTGGAATATTGCTGCACCTAACAGCACCTTTCAAGGGAGGTGGGAAATTGCCGACCTAGAAAGTACAAAAAATTTCACGGCGACATAACGGGGATAAAAAACCTCAATTTCTGGGACACTTGAGGTTCCTAAAACCCGTATTTTCCCCGGAATGCAGGGGGGTAGATACAGATTATAACACCTGGAAAATCCTAGAGGGGCATACCGAACTTGCACACAAAATCACTCACTTTCAAAGCAAAGACTTGGGGACGATGCACCCTCCCCCCCAATGAAAAACAGGGGTGTCCACAGTTAAGAGACCAACAAAAAGTGTCAGGGGCCCCAGACGTTCAACTGCCCCCCACACACATAAGGGGGATTACCAAAAGACCCCTGCAGTTCAAGCTCACTGGACAACACCTAAATCAGTTCCTGACAGCCGGCGTGGCTCGTAGTTGGTTTTTGCGTGCAACCAGCACAACAGCCTGGTTGATCAGGCTCTGATCCACCGGAGGCCCGGGGTCACAGCCCGGGCCCGGGGGGGGGCGTTGCCCCCCGGGAACTCTCCCGGGTAAACTCCAGGTAAACTAGTTTTTTCCTATTGACCACTCTGGACCAACACCATACCCCCTTTAAAATCAGGCAAAATTTAAAATAATACCACGACCACCCCCTATTTCCTCAAAAAACCCTCTGGTAAATTACCCAAAAGCACTACAAATCACCTTCAATTCACAATGAGGCAGCCATTAATAACTTCAAAACAGCATAGCAAACATTGCTGGCACACGGGGACTAGAAATCTATACAGATATTGACGAATTTTTAATAATTTTCAAAAAAAGCCCAAAATACCTCATAACAACACTGCCTAAAAAACTAAACAATGACAGCAAAGAGACGAACATCCCGGGCACACCCGCTTCTCAAATCCCTAAATACAAAACACCAATTTGAAAAACAGTACAGAAGGGTCACATAACCAGAGACAAACAAAACGTTACTGTCAATCCTAACCAGCCTGAAAAAGGAAAAAAAAATTGTATTATGAGAACAATTATCCAATTACGAGGTATAAAAAAAAAAGACCTGAAAACCCTTTTAGAAATTCGGGAACAAAAAAGATATCACGAAATACGAAATAATTTTTAGCAAAATAAATAAACCCCCAACTCCCCCCAAACAAAACAGAAAACAGACCATGATTTCTTCTCCCTTGGACAAAACCTTGCCAAAAAACCCAAGCTCAAACCCCCACCAAATAAACTACCTCAGGATACCCGAACACACTGTTCCTACCCGACAAACCCCATACGAAGTTCCCTTATTTCAACACAAAAAAAAACAAGGCGGGAAATTTTAAAATTCCTTACCCCCCTTTTATATACAAAAAAGTGTCACAATGCATCACCAATCACTGCAACCCCTTTTTAACAAATCCATTGATCCTCCCCCTTCCCTACAGTACCAAAATACAGGGTCCCCCCGATCCACAAAGGAGGAGACCAAACAGAGTTAATAAAATGGGCCAAATATCCAATTACACCCTTCTCAAAAGTCTCGAAAAATTAATTCAAAAATGAATCTACTCCCCCTTTTTCCCCCAAAACATACTCCCCCCTCCCAATTTGGATTCAGGCCTAAAAAAATACTAATGGCTATTATACACATGCTAGAACATAATCCTGCAAAGAGAAAAAAGGGCCCCCACTGGGATCTTCTTTGACTTACAAAGTTTTTTGATACATTTGACCATGACTTGCCTACTAAAATTGTACACTATGGTATGAGGGCATTTCCCTCAACTCCCTCAATATACCCAGCAAAGAAGCCAATATGTGTACGCAAATGGGCAAACTCTTCCCACAACCAAATTTTCAGTTGGTGTCCCACAGGAAGTGTCCTTGGGCCCTCTTCTCTTTTTTTCCTTATCATAAATGACCTACCAAAGCTCGCAATTACTAAAACCCACACTTTTTTGCAGAGACACTACATAGTCTTCTCTCACCCAACCCAGTCACGCTACCCAAACTGAAATACCGAATTACAGAAAAATCTACCTGGATGAGGCTAAAAAATTTTTTTTACACAAAACTTTTGACAAAACCCCCCTACTTTTTTATTTTGGAAACGAGTCAAGTCCCTTTTAACATAATGAAAAAGGGATCACCTATCGCAAACAACAGCGGGAAAATTTTTGGGAACCCACCTTGATAAAGACTAAAATTTCATACACTATACAACAAATTTCAAAGAAAATTTCCCAAAGCGTAGGGTCTATCAAAGATACGGACTTTTTCCCACAGTCACCCCCTCCGGGCCCCTGTATCACTCTCTTATTTCCCCATTACCATGGAAAAATTTTTGCAAGGGCCAAAACAACAATCAACCATCTCAGCCAAAATTACCCAAAACAAAAGGCTCAGTTAGAATGAAACAAATTCCCATACAGGCAGCACACTCCACCAAATTCAAAACACTAAACCTACCACCATAAAAAACATCCATACTTAATCTGCCCCATTCATACTAAAACACTTAATCGATATTAACCCCCCCTCAAACATTTTGCCAAACCTAAACAAACCAGACCAAATACAACACAGATCACTCTTTGAGTTCCCGTGTCCATCCACACATGAAAAAACTCAATGCACATAAAAGGCCCAAAATCGGGAAATTCATTACCTGTAAAAAAAAAAAACACTACCTGTTAAAAATTCAAGTCTCTTCTAAAAGATCATTTATCCCCCAAAACCAAATAAATACTGAATAACTAAACCCTTAAAATTTATTTTTAAAAGTTTCTCACAATTATATCACAAAATTTTAAACCAAAAACCCAAAATTTAACTTATTATTTTTTAAATACACTACCTAAAAATACCCATTCTACTGAAGACAACAATGCAAGCAACCATATACCTGTCTTTGTAAACTCTTTTGTGCTTTATGTTATCTGTTTACAATAATGTTTTATCACTGTTACATCTTTGCTTTTTTAATAAATAAGATAAGATTTTGTTCGGATTTTAACCCGGAGGTTAGCCACCAGGATAACCCAAAAAAGTCAGTGCTCATCGAGGACTTTTAACTTTTTTCCCCATTGGGGCCCTTTAAATCTTGCCCCCCAGGATGCGACCCACACCAGTCGACAAACACCCAGGTACCTATTTGCGCTGGGGAAAACAGGAAACGGTGAAGGGAAACGGTCGAAATTTTTCCACCCCCCGGGAAAATCGAACCCGGGCCCCCCGTGTGTGAAGGGGGAGCTTTACCCACCAGGCCAGCCCGTAAGCTATGCATATAAGTGGTTTTGGCATGCTGCTTTACTGTATTTTTTTGTACCTCTGAAAAGTATGCTGCAAATTACAAAATAAATAAAAAATAAAAAAAAATTTTAATATGGATGTTAATAATTTTGAGAAAGTATTACTTTGCTTGTGTTTATCACAATATAATAATATTCATCTTCCTACTTACCTCATAAATAAAATTTTCCACTGATATTTACCCAACATTAATTTAATCACAACAATTGACAAAAATGTAAAATAATTTCCCCCCTCGTCGCCACTTTGTTGTTGTTCTTTGGGGGTTTATAAGGCCACTGACACCATGACCGTATCAACCCCCGGCCTCCAGTTACCAGAGGGACCCTGAGAATGAAAGAATTTTGACTAATAACTGTGATTATATGCCCTTTGGTATTGCGAACACAACCGTTTACTACATAACAGCCAAAATGAATATTGGGGGTACTTACTCTGCGGATAATAGGATACCGTAAAATAGAGTATCCTCTGCCCTTTTCCCAAAGGCTTCAAAAGTGATTCAAAAAAATGTCAGGTACATCGCGGGAGGAGTTTTTAGCCCTGTTTTTAATATTTTTTTATGCTCTCCTAAATGCTTCCCTGCCCACCTATACAAAGTTTTAAAAGCTATCTGATTATATCTGCCATACAACGGGGCATAAAAATAAAATACCATTCAATAATTTCAAGAATTTGTAATCACTAGGCCCATAATATCTTCCTCTAAACAAAGATATTAAAAAGCAAACTTTCATCCCCCACCCAACTTTTTGCGGGGTGAAATTATTAGTACTTTAAAACTTACAGATACTTGGTGTGTGCCCCTTTTACAACCCATATACCAAATAAACAAAAATGTAAAGCTAGGCTAAATGCCTCAAAGTGTTGCGGCTACAATCCCAACATGGGCAATGTGAGAATCGTGAGAATGATTTTTCATGCCTATGTTAGGCCTTAATTGATTAGCTGCCCCCATTTTGATATTAGTAGGAAATTTTCTCTCCGCCCCTTGGAGTTAATGCAAAATAAAGCTCTCAGGATTATTTTGGGCTGTCCAGATCTACAAAATTCTTAACATGGGAAAGGGGTTTTTGGATTTCTATATCAGTGATGGGTTTGTTAAAATTTAAAAACACTGACTCGGTATAGAATGTTGAGAACGAACCAGACACCACAGTGAAATCTTCCCAAGGTCGATGTAAATACACACAATCAAAAATGATTGGAAAACGTGCAATTGCATTAATTTTATAACCTGCATGAACTGTATCACGTGGGCAACAAGAGCTTTTACCCCTCCAGGGGAAGTGTTTCATTTAATATCACATCCCTACAAGCCCCCCAAGAAGCTCATTGCTAGTAATCCCTTCCTTAAATCTCTTTTTAGAGCAACTCCCTCGAGAAAAAATTTTCACCTAGCTGGTAGTAATAAGTTACACAAAGGGAATACACTGATGGATCTAAAAAGGAGTCTTTTGGCAGGGGGCTCTGCTCTTGTTCCCCCTCCCTATTAAGAACGATAATAAATTTGTTGAGTTTGCTAAGAATTAACAACTGGGCGTCTACACTGCAAACTGAATTGTTTGCAATCCAATGGGGGCTACCAACCATCACTGAGCTTACTTGTCTCATTACTGATTCTGTTCATATTGAAGGGTCTTGATCATAATAATAACCTAGGACATGTCAGTATTTTTTAAAGAAAAAAAGATCCATAAAAACAAGCAAAATTTCCTAAATTTGCTTGTAACAGATAAGTTTAAAAAAGATATGTAGATATAAAACCATATGTTTCCCGTTTCCCTTTGGGGCCTGTTCCCTAGGGCCCTTTTGTGTATCCAATGTCTCGCGTTACCGTCCACAGGAGGTATTTGGGGGCACAGTAAACAAACCCTTTTTGGTGGCAAAATCTATAAAAAAATTTAATATGTCCTTGGTACATCCTGAAGTCACCAGGAAAGGTAGGTACACCCCCCATCTCCTGACGGCCAGAGGACGAAAATCCCCCCACGTTGAGAAGGAAAGGGAGAGGAAAATGTCACCCCAAATGGGCAAGGCCGCACGGGGGTTTCCGATAGAGTGGAAACTCTTGCTGGGTTATCAGGGCCACTGACACCCTGGGCACATCAACCCCACCCTCCCTTTACACCCCTGAGCAGTATCCAAACCCACCTCTCCCTACACCAGAGCCTACCAACCCGACCCCCCATACACCCCGACACATCCAACCCGCCTCTCCATGACCATGAGGCATCCAACCCACCTCTCCATGACACCATGAGCACATCCAACCCACCTCCCAGACACCAACAGCATCCCAAACCCACTTTCCCCCAGACATCATGAGCGTATCCAACCCCATCCCATGACACCATGACAGCATCCAACCGCCTCTCCTGACACCATGAGCAGCATCCAAACCGACCTTACTTCTGTGCAATCTATATCTACAGGGCCTTAAATTTAAATTTTAAACCCTTGACCTAAAGCCTTTCTTGTATTTTTGACAGGGCCACAGGGAAAACCCCCAAAACAAACTTCTATGACATTCCCCCTTCCGAAAAAACCTTCCAAAAAATTTAATTATTTTAAAGGCCTTTTTTTTACGGGACGATTCCCCCAGTTTTTGGGACCCCGACAAAGAGACTGATGTTGTAGTGGGCCCGGCTTTGGGTTGGTTTTCAAGTATTCTGGGAGTTTGGGAACACAAAGATATCAAAATAATGTAAATTATTATCAGCATAGGGCACTCTCTTGAACACAGGCTTAATTTTCCCCTTATTTAGGGAAAAAGAGACAGACAGATAAAACCTATGTGACATGTCAAGTTCTTATTAATGAAAAAAAGTACCCGAATACTAAGCAAATTTTTCCTAAATTTGCTTGTAACCGATAAGTGAAATATAGATATGTGATATAAATCCATATGTATTCCTGTTTTAACCCCTTTGGGGGCCAGTTCCTAGGCCTTTTGTGTATCCATATGTCTCGCGCTAAAACCCTCCACAGGATGGATATGGGGTCACAAAAACTAGAACCTTTGGTGGGAAAATCTAAATCTAATCTAAAACAAAGTGTTTTTACCTTTCTTGAAATATTTATCAAAAAATACCTCAAACAAAAACTGAGAAGATTTATATTAGATTTTTTCCACCGAAGTGGGTAGTTTTTTTTGGGACCCCTATCCATCTGTGGACGTAGCGCGAGAGCAAAGTAACAAAAGGGCCCAGGAACTAGCCCCCAAAAGGGTTAACAGGAAAACATTGGATTTTTATCACAATCTAAGTTCCTTTTCTGTTACAAGCAAATTTAGGAAATTTTCTTGTAATCTGGTATCTTTTTTTCATTAAAAAGAATTTGACTGTCACATAGGGTTTAAAAACTGCTGTCCTGTATTCCCCAAAAATGGACGTTTAAGCCCGTGTTCAAGAGAGTGACCATATGCCCGATCAATATTTACATTTAGTTTGATCCCCTCTTGTGTGTCTCCCAAACGCCAGAAGTACTTGTAACCAAGCCCAAGCCTGGCCATTACAACATCAGCAGTCTTTCACTTGCAAATTGCCCCCGTAAAAAATTTTCACTTATTTATCATAGTGGGTTATAGATCTACTCAGGTTCTAACGCATTCCCCATAACAATCATTTTCATTATTTACTTCTCTCCTAATATTTTTCCTAATTAGACACAGTTATACCCAAAAATTATATTCCATTGTTGTACTTCAGTGAATGGAGTATTCTGTTAGGGGAGTGTATTTAAAAAATAATAAAGTTTGATTCGGTTTTTGGTTTAACTTTATGGATTAAAATTTGAGAAAATTTAAATTACAATTTTTAAGGTTCAGTTTTTCAGTATTTATTTGGTTTTTGGGGAGTAAGTGATCTTTTGAGAAGAGACTTTTAATTTATAAAAAAGGGAGGTTTCTTTTTATTTACAGGTAATGAATTTCCCGATTTTAGGGCCTTTTTTTGTGCATTGGTTTTTGCTAGTTGAGTGGACACGAGGAACATCAAAGAGGACTGTGCCTTGTGTTAGGTCTGTGTTCGTTGAGGTTGGCAAGGAGATGTTTGAGGGGGGGGTTTTAAAATCAAGTTTAATTTTTTTATTATTAATAGGTGCAGTAAAGTATGGATGTTTTTTATGGTGGTAGGTTTAGTTATTTAATATTGGGAGTGTGCTGCCTGTATGAGAATTTGTTATCATTCTAACTGCAGCCTTTTTTTTGGGTAATTAGTGGTTGAGGGTTAATGTTGTTGAGCCCCATGCCAAATTTTCCCAAGGGGAATAGGGTAAATAGAGAGTGATTGGGCCCGGGGGCTGACTTTGGGAAAGAGTTTAAAACCCTACTTTGATAGTAGCCTACAGCTTGGAATTTTCTTGAAATTTGTTTTATATGTGATGAAATTTGAGTCTATTTTCAAGGTGGATTCCAAGAAATTTTCCCCCCTGTTAGTTTTGTGTGTATCCGTTTATCATTAGTTAAAGGGGACACTGTAGCTCTTACCAAAAAGAATGAATGGGTTTTTTCAATGTTTAAAATGTAAGTTTGTTTCTCATCCAGGGAAAATTTTCTGTAATTCGGGATTTACAGTATTGGCAGCGGACTGGGGTTGGGTGAGAGAAGAGATTAGTGCCCCTCTGCAAAAAATGTGGGTTTTTAGAATTGCGAACATTTGAATCTTTAGTATAGGAGAAAGGAAAGGGGCCCAAAGGGCACTTCCCTTTGGGGCCCAACTGTAAAATTGGGGTTTCGCAGAAAGGTTTGCCCCATTTGCGTAACCTTTGGCTTTCTGTTGCTGAGGGATGCTTAGGTAGTGAGGGAGGCCCCCCTTACCAAGTGGACAATTTTACGTGGGGCAAATCATGGTCAACTTTTTCAAAACTTTTCGTAAGTCAATGAAGTCCCCAGTGGGACTTCTTTTTCTCTATTGCAGTGTAATATGTTCTGCATGTGTAAAGCTCATTGATTTTTATTAGGCCCGAATCTAAAATTGGGGGGTGAGTATTTTTGGAGATAAGGAAAGGGGGATTCGTTATGAAATTTAATTTTTTTGAAAATTTTTGAGAGAGGGTGTAATTTGGGTATTGGGCCCAAATTATTTAATCTGTTTGGTTCCCCTTTTTTGGGTCGGGGTGACCCTTTTTATTTTTAGATGGGGAAGGGAGGATTCAATGGATTTGTTTAAAAAAATGTTGCAATGATGGGGAAAGCACTTGTACACTTTTTGTATATAAAGGGGGGGAAAGTATTTTAAATCTCCTGCCTTGTTTTTTAGTGGTTGATAAAAGGGGGACTTCGTATGGGTTAGTTGGAGCTAGGAACAGTTGTTCGGGTATTGCCGGGGTGCATTTTGGTGGGGTACTGAGCTTGGGTTTTATTTGGGAGGTTTTTTTCCCCTTTGTGGAGAAGAATATTGATCTGTTTGCTGTTCGTTGGTGGGGGTTGGGGTTCATCTGATTTTACTAAAATTTTTTTTTCGCATTTCGTGAAAACTTTTTTTTCCCGAATTTCTGATAGGGTTTTCCAGGTCTTTTTTTTAAACACCTCGTAAGTTGGATAATCTGTTTTTCTAATACAATTTTTTTGCCCTTCTTTTCAGGGTGGGTTTGGATTGACGAATACATTTTGTTTTGGGTTTGGTTATGTGCCCCCTTCTGTATGTTTTTCATATTGGGGTTTTGTATTTTGGATTTTTAGAATGCTGGGGTTACCAGGGGTGTTCAGTCTCTTTGCTGTCATTGTTTGTTTTTTTTGGGGATCTTGTTTTAGAGGGATTGGTTTTTTTTTAGAAAAATTTTTAATACATTTGTCAATATCTGTATAGATTTTTGCTCAGTGGCCAATCAAAGTTTTCTATTGCTGTTGTGAAGTTATTAAGGCTGCCCTTGTGAAGTCTGAAGGGACGTTTTGAAAAGAAAAAGGCCCCTTTTCTCTAGGCTTTATTGAAATAGAATCTTCATATACTTTTGCAAAAAAAAATAAATGCTATAATCTAATATGGCTTCTACAGGGAGGGGTCTTGTATGTCAAGAGAAAAGTTTTTAAAAACAGGCCACATTTTAAAATCACCCTGTAATCGCATCGCTGATAAAAGTATAAAAATATGAGAGAACACACCCATGGTTGGTGCCCCTGACCACACCAAACTGTTGTTGTTGTTAAGGGCCCCTAGAGTGGTGCAGTATTATCCTGCCTGCTCCCAAGGGCCATATCACTACAATTCCCCTTCAAAAAACAAGACAGTAATCCCCC
>NW_026466781.1:0-13251 GCF_026875155.1 Cherax quadricarinatus
GGCTTTAAAATTTTTTTAGTGAAATGATACCCTGGCAGAAACAGCTCTTTTTTTCCTTGCCTGCCCTCTTTTTAACCGGGTTACACTTACCGGGGTACTTTTTCCTCTTCCTTATGGAAACCCTTTTACTGATTTCCTACTTATAGGGGGCCTATTTAACTTTTAAACTAATTATTACCAGGGGTTTAATTTTCCCTTTTTTGAGATTTGACAGCTACTTCAGCGTCATTATTTTATATCCTTAAACTTTTTGGCTGCTGGTCTGAAATTTAAACAATTAATTCCTGCCGACCTACCTGATTCCCCAACCGTACAGATTTTTTGGCAAACCCCCCTTTGCTTTAATGGGTTGATCAACTGCTTTTTACCCCCTTTTAAATTTATTCAAAGCCTTACTTTACAAGACAGTTTTTTTTCCCAATTCGAATGTTGATTAATTAACACCCCTTTTCCATTCTATCTGAAAAATTCTCCAGCAGATCTTTTTAAACATTTTTAACCCCAAAATTTTGTACAATCAAATCTACTCTCTAAACACAAAAAAAATTTTTAATTCATTAGGGTTCACGTTTTTGATTCACAAAATCAAATCCCTTCGTCACAGGGGTTTTTAATAGCCTGTAATGATGTTTTTCATTCTCAAAAAATTCCCAGGACTTGTCAGCCACAAAAACTCCATTAGATCCATCAGGTTGAGAATTATTAATCACTGTTATACAACAAAGTAGGCGCCTGAAAAGATAATTCTGCATTTTCCCTTTTGAAAAACCAAAGCCACACAGTGCTAAAATTTAATTTGGGCAAATTTGTCACCATCACACATCGATTAAACTTTCCCCTACACCCACTTCCTTCAATAATCACTTAATTATTAGAAATTTAATTTAAATTTAAATTTTTTTTCACTGATTGCACCCGTTCTCGAAGACCAAGGGAGAAAGGAAAAATTTTTTGGGGTGTTACCTTTTTTACCTCAACTTTAAAATTACATACCAGTAATCTCAGGGGAAAATCTTTATTTTTTACCGAAACACCCCCCTGTAGACATTGAAAAACAAAACCCCCCCTGGTCCCCCAAGGGGTCCCCTCCCTCACAATTTTAATCCAACACCGAGACCATATGGTTTTGGACACCCCACAATACGGCTACAATTAATTGTGGACTGTATAGTTTTAATTAGTTTGCTAATAAGGGGGGGGGGGTAGATACACCGTACATCCACAAGGAAACTTTGACATAATCCCCCCCTTTCCACTGTTCTCCGGTGGTCACTTGAGTACTGGTCATCAAACCATCTAATTATAACTACCCCAACGGCCGCCTAAGGTTCATAAAATGAAGGGTTACCAACTGTGGGGGTTGATTTCCCCATTTCTTCCATTCACCATCTCATTTTTGTGTCCTGCTACACCGCAAAAGAAAATTTTTAATCCAGCAGGACAGGACCCGGTTGTCCTGCTTTAGACGCGTGACTCAAGGGGCTTCAATTTTCCCCGTCTCGCTAAAAACGAGGGCAACGTGTTCACTCGAGCAAAACGACTTATTTACTTTACACATTCTCTTAACTTAGCGTTTTACATTAATTCATTACAATTCACAAAACGATTTAAGACTCAAATTATTATACACATTAGGACACTCCCTTAAGTTGAGACCGAGATATGATTAAACCAAGGGTATTTCCCCCGGGGGCCCGTCCCCGGACACGCTCTCCCCCCGGCCTACTCTTATCACACTTTTACCACATTACCGTATCCCGTAAATCATTCTCCACCTCCACCAGGAATAGTTACGACCTTCTTATAGAAATGAAAGGGCCAAAATTAATCCTTAGCCACCGTGAAAATCAATTTCGTGTTTTCCTGTTTTCCCCCCGCTTCCTCACCACCTTTTAAAAAAATACGCGCCTCTCCCCCCCCCGCACATCCGCGCATGGCCAAAGGGGAAATCTTGGTTCACTCTTTTTTTCAAATACTTTTTTACCATAAACACTTAAACACCTATTAGGGACTATAGTTTTGGAAAAAACAAAAAAAATTTTTCCCCACAAACCCTTAAAAAAATAACTCCTTAAAAAGAAAAACACCTTTAAAAAATATACTACCTTAAAAAAGAATTACTACCTTAACAAATATACTACCTTAACAAGAATTTAAATACCTTAAAAGAAAACACCTTTAAAAAGAATATACTACCTTAAACACTCACCATACCATGGGGGAAAATTTAAAGAAAAGATTTTTGAAACACACCTTAAAAGTAGATCGTCTTCTGTATTGTAACTATTTTTTAGTTACTTTTGATGTTTGGGAAGGGGGTGTGACCCCGCAGTTAGTGAAACCACCAAAAGACCCCTTTTTATCAACGAATCCGTTTAATCCAGCATATAAAAATCATACTGGTCAACAGACCGCATGTTTTCAAACCCCAGCTTTCCTATATAATACAGTAAATGATTTGTGCTACTACGGGTCTGCCACACAAATCCGGGGTTGTTTAAAAACACTTAATTTAACCCTTTGACTGTTTCAGGCCCCTCCCCTGAAACTGTCTTTCTATGCCCAAATATTCAAAAAAAAAAAAATTATTTTTTTTATGAAAATTTAAGATTATTTTTCTGAGTTTTTAGTCCAAAAAAAAAATTTTTTTTGCCATCGTACTTACTGGATAAGGCCGTGAATTTGCAGAAAATGAGCCGCGTAGGGAAACAGCGGCACTGCCGCTCACCCGGTAAACTTTATTTTTACTTGTATTTAAAGTTTTTTTTTTTTTTTCCTATTTTATTTTTTCCAAACTTATGGGCCTATGAGAAAAGTATGGTGCAAGTACAATATCACTCTTGTTCAACACAAAAGCCCAAACATATTACAAAATTTTTACAAAATTTGTTTACAAAAACAAACAATCTCCCCTCCCCCCCTCCCCTCCTTTCTCCTCCTCCCCTTTCCCTTCCCTCCTCCCCCTTTCCCCTTTCCCCCCTCCTCCCCTCCTTCTTCCCCTCCCCCCTTCTCCTCCCCTTTCTTCTCCCCTCCTCCTTCTCCTTCCCTCCTCCCCTTCTCCTCCTCCTTCTCCTCCTTCTCCCCTCCTCCTCCTCCTTTCCTCCTCCTCCCCTCCTCCTCCCCTCCTCCTCCTTCCCTTCTACTTCTATTTCTCCTTCTCCTTCCCTTCTCCTTCCCTTCTCCTTCTCCCTCCTCCTCCTTCTCCTCCTTCCCTTCCCCCCCCCCTTCTCCCCCCCTTTGTCTTGTTTGCGAGTGTGTGGTTTATAATTTTTTTGATCAGAAGTGGGGGCAGCTGTCAAAGTGAAATATTGTCTCATTACCACACCCCCTCCTCCTGTCAAAAAATGGGGTCGGCGCGTTTTCCCCTCCTCCACTACAAATTTATCTTTCTCCCTCTTTCTATATCTTTCAATCTGTCTCCTTTCTATCGTCTGCCATTCTGTCTCACAGGTACACATAAAAAAGTATACATATGTAAATTTCCTAGGGTAACCCCAAAAAATCCCAAACAAAGTCTATCCTGCTTGAAGATGTATAACGTGATCACATCTGGGGGCTCTCTTGAGACAAGACAATGGACAACAGGGGCTTGACAGAAGCAAATAGACAGAAAAATGTTTGTGTACCAGCAAAAAAAAAAGGGGGGGCATGGGCAGTAATATTTCCCCCTTTACGCTCTCAAAGTCCCTCTTATCAATTTTATCTCCCCTTTTCTTGTCACTTTTGGGGGGACTTTTTTTTTTCTTTCTTTAAGGGGAAAAATTTATTACTTTTTTCTTTTCCTCCCCTCCCTTCTCCTTTTCCCCCCTCCTCCTCCTCCTCCTCTTCCTTCCCTCCTCCTCCTCCTCCTCTTCCCCCCCTCCTCCCCCCCCCTCCTCCATTGCTTTGGGCTCAAACTCCTCCCCAAACTGAAAATTTATCGTCACTGCACTTCCATCTGTGTTAAGCACACTTGGGGAAAAGAAGAGTCCCAGATTTTCTAGGGAATCCATATTTCTTAACCCCTAACTGGAAAAAGGACAAATGAAATGGCATTCCCCCAATGCACCACTGCTCCCCGATTTTTTTTTTAAAGGGGCACACTGACCATGGGGACCCATTTTCTCACATGTGGGCCACCGCTTTTTCCTGCTTGATTTGAACTGCAAAATTTTATGCGTATAAACTCAAAACATGGGTCGTAAACGTATTTTTAACGTCGGAAACATCAAAGGGTTTAAACTATCAATAGAAATTCTTTCTGCTACATCTTCCCCCTTTTTTCAAACTGTTTTTCTCCCCCCACTGGTTTGGTTGCTTTTGGTTTTTAAAAACCATTTGAAAAATTTCTGACCCATTTTAAAAATGTTTAAAATTTTTTGAAAATGCTAGCAAAAATTAGTGCCGATTACGGGATGGAACCAGTTTAAACTGATTGTTTGGTTAGTGGGGGCCCCGACCTGTATTACGTATGTTTTCCCCTTTCAGAAAAAACCCAAGGCGACGGGGGAAAACAGGTTATTTTAAGATTATGTATCCCCAGACAAAAAATTAAATACGTATTTTTAACCTTTCAGGAAGCTTGTTATTGTGAGTTTTTGATTTTCTTCAAAGGTAGACTGTTTTTTTTCAAGCAGTAATCCCCAAAGCAAGAGGAAACGCTTTGTTTTACAAAGTTGTTTGTACTTTGTGATTGCTACAGGGGGGTCTTGTTTTGGGATTTATTGGGGTCCCACTGGAAGTAATACATAGCAAGATACCACAGAGTTAGGGGAAATTTCTCGGGTAAATGTGGTTAGAACAATAAAATTAAACGAAATTTTTTGGTGATTTTTTGGTGGGGTTTTTTCTTTTTCGGGCCACCCCCCTTTGGTTTGGGGAATGGGGCCGGGTGAAAAAAAAAAAAAAAAAAATTTAATAATAATGATAACGGGTACACAAGCCCCTTACTCAATGTTTTTGTGAGTGAACATGAAAGCCGTGTGGGCACAGTGCATGCAAATCAAAACATACCCTTTAGGTTTACGCAAGCACTCGCAAGGTCATGTGAAAGGTGTTTGCTCCCAAAATTGATTCTTTGGTTTTTTTCGGTTTCCCTTGACAAACAAAGTTGCCCACACTGTTGACTTCACTTAAACCCAAAACCCGAAATGGCAAAACATTGGGGGGCAAAAAGGGGACACCAATAAAAACCCATTCAAAAACCTTTGCAGCTGAGATGGTTTTTAAACCCCTAAAATATGTATTCAGGGAAAAATTTGAAAATCGTTTTGGGTTTTGTGATTGTTTTTAACAAGGGGGTTTATAAGTGGTACAAAAAACCCCTTTTTTCCATCTTGTGGCATTTCCCAGCTCAATGCTTAAAATATGAAATAAGTTAAAGGGCCCCAGAAAAAAAAACCAGCATATGGTGAATTTTTTTTGCCCTGTCATCAGCCCAAAAAATTATTTAAGTATCAAGCAAAACCCTGCAATAAAAACTGCCTACAAACTTAATGAAAAAACTACCCTCTCGTCTGAAACCTGGTGATCACTACCTAAAAACAACTGCCTCCTACAAATGAAAAAAAATGCTCAAAAAGAGGTGTTAGGGCCCTGTGCACTTACCAAAAAAAAATCCCCAATAAATACAGGGGGGACCTCGTTTTATGTGTGAGGAGGGTTTAAAAAACCCATGTGGATGACCCCAATGTTTCCAAAAAAATTTTCCACAAGCGCAGCACTTCTAGGAAAAAGTTTTGAAAACCATACAGGGGAAGGGGTTTGCCCGCGACCAGAGTCTAAAAAACTCCAAAACCGTCGCGTTAGCCACTGGACCGCTAGCCAAAATAAGATTCACCCAAAACTAGGTATATTTCTACACCTTTGGAAGGTTAGCATAGGAAACCACTGTGACCACAAATGCAAGTTTTTTCCCAGCAATCCCCAACCCAAAGCGTGGCCATGAGGGAACTCTATCCAGTCCCCCCCAAAGCCTTTCAATAGGACCCCACGAAATATAACACGCCCTGCAAAAAAAAAACCAAAACCACGGATGGGGATGGGAACCCCGCAATCAGAGCTAAAAACCCCAGACCATGGGTTAGCCCCCTGGCCCCGCTGGGCCCCCAATAAGATTCATAAAACTGGGTATATTTCTACACATGGGAAGGTTAGATAGGCCCCACTGTCCCAAAAAAAAGGGGCCCCAAGTTTTTACAGAGGGAATTTCTCGAGCTAGCGTGGCCGGGGACAAATTTCTAGCCCCATTTCCCCTAAAAGCCGCAACAGGGGATCACTTTGGCAAACGCGATGGTCTGGATTTTGAGGACTCTCTGATCGCGGGTTCTTACCCCCCGTCAGTGGTTTGGTTTTTTTTGAAATGGGGCCCATTACGTTTTCATGAGTAAATTTTGACAGCTTTGGGGGGACTGGAGAAGGTTTCGTAATGGCCCCCCTGCTGGGGGGTTTCGTCTGAAAAAAACCCTTGCATTTTTGGTAAACAGGGGTTTTTGTGAGGGGGGGGGATTGATAGCATAAAGACAAAAATGCAAAAAAGCAGATGGGGCAAATAGTTTTGGAGTGGTCAAGGGTTTTATTTAATAATTTAATTTTTTTTATATTTTTTTGCAGTACATATAAAAAAAGGAAAGGCACCTAGAGACTGGCAGAAAAACAGGCATATTTTCCTTTTTTAAAAGGCAAAGGGGCCCCAAAAGAGAAAAAAGAATTTGGGAAAAAACCCTGTTGAGTATACTCCCTTAAAAAGGGTAGAGGGAAAAGCGGGATCCAAAATGAACAAAGAGGCATTAGGAAGGGAGGGGGGAGGGAGATCAAGTGTTTCCCACTAAAGATAAAAAGGAACAGTTTTTAAATTAAGATACAAAACTTTTTGTTGCAGTTTTAATTTAAAAAAAGCATATATAGGTTGCCCGGGGGTTTCAATGTGGGGTGCTGAAAGTGTTTTTAAATATTGGGAAAGCTTACTGAAAAAATTAAGAGTTTTTAAAACCGGATAATGAGGCTCATTTTTGGCTATGTAGGAGAGAGGGATTTTTTTCTCAAAAAAGTGGGCATTGACGGGAAATGTGTAATGGTTCACCATGGTTATTTAAGGAAAATTGTTTAAATCTTTTTCCCGGGCAGGGAACAATGTTTTTTTACAAAGGGGGAATGACATTTGGGTTTACATGCCGGGGGGCCCCCTTTTATATGCAGACCCTTTTCCAGGAAATTTAAAGGGATTAAAAAAGAAAAAAAACAAAATGAGTAATTTTGTAAATATAGTCATTTGGGTTTGAGTGAAAATTATAAATGAAGGAGTTTACAATGAATAAAAGAAAAATTTAATTTTTAAATTAGTTCTTCTATGTGGAATAATAAGTTTAACATGAGGTTTCCCCAAGTTTGTTTTTTTAACCTCCCAGCAGACACAATGGATTGTTTAATGTTTGAAGGGATTTACAGAATTGAGAGAAAGTTTTACTTTTTATAATGTTCTACCTATGTCGGGACATTGAACAAAATTAAAAATGAAAATTTTTATTTCCTTGCAAAACTTAAAAAGTGTGGTTTACATATTATAAGATTTTTAATTAAAAAGGGAAAGCCATTTCATGCCTAGGGATTTCAGACAGACTGTCCCCCGTGGCCTATTTGGGAAAAAATCTCAAAATTTCCAAAAAAAGGCGGGGTCTGGGGTTTTATTCCCGGCCCAAAGGGGGGGGAAAACCCATTTTTTGGGATGTTTCCCCTTGGGACTGGTTGTTTTTGTTTACTATTTAGTAACCCTTTTATACCTGGGTGTTAGTTTGGGGTGGGGGCCCTTTGGACAAAAATGAACCCAATTTGCCCAAAATGTTCTGCATAACAAGGGGGTTTTTATGTAATTAAATAAATATGTCACCCGATATAGCTTTGGCCCGCATACCTTGTACTTGTAGAAATAAAGATTTATTTTTTTTTTTTTTTAACTACCAGCCTTTTCCCACTTTAGGTGGGGTGGCCCAAAAGAAAAAACTGAAGGTTTTTCCTTTTAAATTTTTGTAAATATACAGGGGGAAGGGGTTACTAGCCCCCTTTCTCCCGGGAATTTTTTTTTTTGCCCCTTTAAGGGCCGTATGGCTTTTTCAGAGGAAAAATTCTGTTCCACTTCCCAAAGGGGATAAAGGAAAAAAAACAAGAACAAGAAATTTGAAAAAGAAAAAAAAAGGGGAAAAAAAACCCCGGGGGGTGTTATTTTTGCTTTGGGCTTTTATGTGTAGTGTGACCAAAATGTAAGTTTGAAGTTGCAAAACTTTCCTGTAATTTTTGCCCTATTTAGAGACAGACAAAAGGGCAAAACCCCAATTTCCCAAAAATCCTTTTAAAACAATTACAGGCTTTCCCTTTTAACATCAATTGGCAGGAGGTAGTACCTCCCTGGGCGGGGTTTTCTGTCTTCCCCCTTCTTCCCCTTTTAAAAATTTTTTTATATTTCATTATTAAAAAAGGGCCAGTTTTAAAGGGTTTTTTGGGGGGCCGGGGTGAAAGGGATCTTGTGGGGTCCCATATTAGTGGGTTTTTTTTATTAAAACCCAAAAATTTAATTTAGGTAACCCTTTACCCCCTTGGGATACCCCGAAGATTAAATTGTCTAATAACAAAATTTAATTTTTTTAAAAAAGATTTTTTTTTTTCTTCACCATTACAAAAATAAAGAAACCAAAAAAATACATACGTACTCTGAAACATTGGCTTTTTCAATAAAACCGGGAAAAGGGTTTCCCTTAAAAAAAGCGGCTTACGTACTTTTTTTGACTAATAAAAGATTAACAATGTTTGGAAGTCCAGTTTTACAAAAAAAATCCCTTTCAATGCTCAAAAATTGCCAGCCGGGGGAAAAACATTAAAGACTTTATTGGGTGTTCTTATTCTTTTTCTTGAATTTAAAAACAAAAAAAGGCACAATACCGTGACTGGAAAGATACAAAAAAATTAACCCCCCCACATAGGAAAAGGTTGTTTTCGACGCGTTTCGGTACGACTTGGACCATTTTTTCAAAGTAAAACCTTTAAACCCTAAAACCCAAATCTTGAAAATGAAATGTTTTAAAATTTGTTGCTTTTTTGAAATTAACATGCAAGCCCTTACAAAAAACAGCACCAAAAAAAACTCTAAATTCTTAAAAAAATTTGTTTGGGAAAATGAATTTTAAAAAGGGAAAAATTTTTTTCAAAGTTTTAGAAACATGTTGAGGGTTTTCCCCAGTATTGAAGGGGGCAAAATTTTTTTGTGGTAATAAACATTTTTTAAAATGAAAAAAAATCAAGAAAGTACACAAAAAAACCGCACTTTGAAGGAAAAGGAGCTTACGACGATTTTTTTCGGTTTCCCAAATTGGCCAATTTACAAAGTCCCCACTTTAAACCCGAAGTGGAGCAAGGGTTTGGGGGATTTAAGGGAGGGGGAGGAGGAGGAAAGGGGGAAGGGGGGCGGCGGGGGGGGCGGGTGGCGGCGGCGGGGGCGGGCGGCAAAATAAGGAGAAGGAAGGCCAGTCATATACAAAGAAAGGGGAGGGACGCAAAGGGAAACTAGGGGCCCCCAGAGGGAAGGGAAGTGCCAAGGGGGGGGTGAAGGGAAAAATGATGAAAATAAATAATGAAGGAACAGAAATACACGACAGAAAAAAAAGGGGAAAAGGGAAAAAAGAAGAAAAAAATAAGAAAACAGGTTAAGCCCCGGGGTTTTTGAAGTTTGAAGTGTTTTTTCAATTTTAGTGGGGGGGAGGAAAGGCATCTATAGAGACGAAGCCAGGCTAAGATTTTTTACAAGGAAAAACTGTGATTACAGAGGATTCAAATAGACGGCGACTGTTTAAATTGGAAGTAAGGGGGAAGGGCAGTTTTAGCAAAGACCGTCAATAGGTTGGCTGTGTTCTCTGACCCTGACAGAACAAGGGATTTGTTTGTCGGCAAGCCTAACACTTTTTTTTCTCCCTTTAAATTTTTGTTTAGAAAGAGATCCGCCATTTCTTCCCAAAATAATGAAGAGGAAAAGGAGGGAAAAAAATAAGTAGGGCACCCCGGAAAAACTGTAGGGGAGGAGAGGTATGAACGAGATTATGCGGAAAAAAGTGTTTTGTCTGGCGGAAAATAACTTTAGTCTAAGGGGGGGAGAGAAATTTTTTGAGATTAGAAAGACCGGAAAAAGTTTGGGAAGGCAAGGACAGAAGAGTTCCCAGGGGGAAAAGAGTTTTGGGGGAGAAGAAAATTTGTTTACACGTTTAAAAGGGAGAGCAAAGAAAAGGGAAAAGGGTTGCCAAGATGGGGGGGAAAAAAGAATTATGAAAGTGGAAAAATTTTGCTGGAAGGGAAAGAGGATTTACAGATGCGGAGGGGGACGGGGAAAAAAGAGGGAGATAAGAACACTTTTCCCTTTACAGGGGAAGGCCCTGACAGGGAAAAGTAGTGAAAAGTACATGCCCCTGGCCATAGGTTTTCGGTAAATGGAAAAAAGGAAAAACCCTTAAACTGAGCGGTGGACATGGACCCTCAAGGAAAGGAAGCAAGGAATTGATTCCCATTCAGCTTTAAAACCCTTTAAAGGAAGGGGCAAATTATTAAGACTTCAAAAAAAAAGGGTTGGGAAAAAGACTTTGGGGTCCCCTGGGCCAGAGAGCAAAGATGTAAACCACCCTAAAGGGGCCCGAGAGAAGGTTTTTCACATCGAGGGAGGGTGAAGAAACCTCCCCGAAGTATTCCATGTAAAAATTTGCAAGGGCGGAGAGAGAGGAGGGGCTCACAGCGACAACCCAAGGGGGTTTAGAATTAAAATTTTTTTTTGGAAGGAAAAGGAATTAGAGTCCACAAAAGAAAGCAGATAAGATCAGGAAAGCTTTCCCAAAGATATTGGGAAATGTAGAAACCCTTCAGGGCCCTTTTCTCTAAGGAAAACAAGGAACATCTCAAGGAAAACATTGGTTTAAGAGGGACTTTAAGTCAAGACTAAAACTTTTTTTTACAGGTTGGGGAGAGAGGGAACCCATTCAAAGAAGTCTTGAGAGTGACGGAGGTGGGCAGGAAAAAAAGTACCAAGAAAGGGAGTGGGAGTTTTGGCCAACCAAGAAACAAGAGAATAAGAGACAGAGCCTCTAGAGGATATGATAGGATGAAGAGGAATATCAGGTTTATGAGTTTTGGGAAGGCCATAGAAATAGGGAAGAGAGGGACAGATGACACAAAACCCTCTTGATGCGATCAAGAGGGTTGGAAATGAGAGGAGTGTAGGTACGTGAGTCAGAGAGCAAGACATCAGCTTTATGGAGGTAATCCTCGTGATCAAGGATAACTACCGAATTACCTTTGTCAGAAGATAGTATGACAATGTTAGTGTTAGATTTAAGAGAAGAAAGGGCAAGTTGGTAATGGTGCAGTAGGTGGTGACTCTTAGAAAACAGACTAACAAGAGCAGGAAGGAGAGCGCCACGAAAAGTGGACAAGTCAGGAAGATTACAGGAGCGAGATTGACGAAAGGAATCAAAAGAGCTAATCAGGGCAATACCAGCGCAAGGGGTAGGCGAAGTGGCAAAGGAAAGGCCAAAACCAAGAAGTTCAAGCTCATACTGAGAGAGTGAGACAGAAGACAAGTTAGTAACACAGTCACAGACTCTGCCTTCTCACGTGCTAAACTTAATTTCTTCTCTCCCAAACTCTCTACTCCTGGGAACTCTTCTGTCCTCTACATTTCTGGATTTTCTAATTTCAACAATTCTCTCCGTCCCTTAGACAACAAGCTTACTTTCCACCAGACTAACACTCTTCGCACTAATCTCATTCATACCTCTCCTCCCTCTACAGATGTTCCTGGTGTCTACTCTATTTCTTGCTCCTCCTGTCCTCTTCAGTACTTTGGAGAAACTGGCCGATCTCTATCTGACAGACTTAGGGAGCACAAAAATAGTGTTAGGCTTGCCGACACTAACAATGCTCTGTTTTGTCAAGTCAGAGATCACAGCCATCCTATTGACTGGTCTTCCACTAAAATTGTCTTCCCTACTTCCAACTCTAACAGTCGCAGTCTAGTTGAATCCTCTCTAATACACAACTTTCCTTGTATGAATCTTAGTCCTGGCTTCGTCTCTGTAGATGCCTTCCTCTCCCACTACATTGTAAAACACTCCAAACTTCAGAACACCCGTAACTTAACCTGATTCCTTATTTTTTCTTCTTCTCCCTTTTCTCCTTTCCTCTTTCGTTTTTGTGTTTCTTTCTTCTGTCATGTGTTTCTGTTCCTTCATTATTTATTTCATCACTTCCCCTTCCCTCCACCTCTGTGCACTTGCTCTCCCTCTGTGGGCACCTAGCTCCCTTGCAGTGCTCCCCTTTCTTTGTATATGATTGGCTCCTCCTCCTTATTTCCCCACTACTACCACTACCACTACTACTACTACTACTACTACCACCACTACCTCTTCCTGCCTATATATAGCCATCCTGCTCCGCTTCTGGTTAGTGTGACTTTGTAAATGGTCCAAGTTGGACCGAAATGTCGTCGTAAGCTCCTCTCTTCTATGTGCTGGTTATTTGTGTACTATTCTTGATTATTTTCATCTTCAAAAATGTTTATTCACCACAACAATTTGACACCATCAATACTAGGTAAATCCTCAACATGATCTCAACATTGCAAAAAGTTCCTTTTAAATCACTTTCAAACAAATTTTGTAGAAGTCAAGTTATTTAGGCTGACTGTTATTGTAGGCTTGCATGTTAAGTTTCACAAAAGCACAAAATGTAACAGCTCATCTTCAAGACTGGGTTCTAAGTCTATGTTATAGATATTGACAAGATTGGCTGCAGCTTCACCGAGTTCAGTGATATTCATATCTTCTATATGACTGAGGAAACCAAAACACTCTGATACAGTATCACAAGCAGCTATCTTGTCACTTAGAGATTCAATAAATTGGTCAATAACTGGAATGAAGCATTCTGTACAGAACTTTGATCTCGACGTCATCTGGTTATCTTCTGTTTTATCATAATCCAGTGGGTTAAGATGAGCATTTCTCACATGATGACGAACTTCTGTATACTCTTTTGTTCCAGTCTGATTCCAGCCTCTTCATATTCACCAAATGTCTCTCTCTTTGTTTCAATAAATGTTTTCAAAGACTTAAGTGCTTTTATTGCAGTACTGAGAACCATTTTTGGATTTTGTAGAACATGATTTGTTACATTGAATCTTTCCAAAATTCCATTCCAGAACGAAGCATAAACGCCGTTTCTAATTTACTCATATTCTATAGAGAT
>NW_026466782.1:0-13556 GCF_026875155.1 Cherax quadricarinatus
AAAATTAATAATCATGCCTCCTTCAAAAACCATACTTATTACAATGATTCTAAACTTCGTACACTGAAACGTACTGCTCGCAGACTAGGCCTAGCCTATAGAAAACATCGTACCCCTGGAATGCTGAGGCTCTTCCACACTGCCCTTGCTGCTGCCAGAGAGCGTATGACAGAGCTGCGGCAAACAGGCTGGGAAAAATTTGTCAACGGTCTTAATGCTCACACCCCACTTAGCCGGGCATGGAGGGACATAAATAGAATTAAGGGTAACAGAACTGGGCTGATCGCGCACCCTCATCCCTCATGCTTGGGCTGCTACATCTAGCTATGACAATCTTCCCAGTACCACACAGGCAAAATTAAATGACAAATATGATGCAAGGGAGAGACTTGTTTGCTTTATGCTCGGCAAGGCAGATTACTGAAACATTCCTTTCACTAATTATGAACTTGATGCAGCACTAACTAAGGGCAACTCCACGTCGCCTGGTGAGGATGGTATTGTTAGGTAAGACACATATGCAACAGTTAGGTATCTTTATTATGAAACGTTTCGCCTACACAGTAGGCTTCTTCAGTCAAGTACAGAAAAGTTGATAGAAGCAGAAGATACTAGAAGACGATGTAATCAGTCCATCACCCTTAAAGTTTTGAGGTGGTCAGTCCCTCAGTCTGGAGAAGAGCATTGTTCCATAGTATGAAACAATATGGAGATGAAGTGACAGGATGGAGCTTTTTATAGCGCCAAGAGGTGAGACGTAGGCCACTAGGAGAGGTAAGAACTCAGATGCTGATAGGTCAGGTCCCTCTCAAATCCAGCCGCTCTCACTAGTGGAAGTTGTCGAAGTTGATTGCAGGTCTGTACCAAGATACCCTTGTGTTGCAGTGTCTGACAGATTGAACATTAAAATGGTATAAAATACCGACAGGTTGTTAGGTAAGACACATATGCAACAGTTAGGTATCTTTATTATGAAACGTTTCGCCTACACAGTAGGCTTCTTCAGTCAAGTACAGAAAAGTTGATAGAAGCAGAAGATACTAGAAGACGATGTAATCAGTCCATCACCCTTAAAGTTTTGAGGTGGTCAGTCCCTCAGTCTGGAGAAGAGCATTGTTCCATAGTATGAAACAATATGGAACAATGGAACAATATGGAACAATGGAACTATGGAACAATGCTCTTCTCCAGACTGAGGGACTGACCACCTCAAAACTTTAAGGGTGATGGACTGATTACATCGTCTTCTAGTATCTTCTGCTTCTATCAACTTTTCTGTACTTGACTGAAGAAGCCTACTGTGTAGGCGAAACGTTTCATAATAAAGATACCTAACTGTTGCATATGTGTCTTACCTAACAACCTGTCGGTATTTTATACCATTTTAATGTTCAATCTGTCAGACACTGCAACACAAGGGTATCTTGGTACAGACCTGCAATCAACTTCGACAACTTCCACTAGTGAGAGCGGCCTGATTTGGGAGGGACCTGACCTCTCAGCATCTGAGTTCTTACCTCTCCTAGTGGCCTACGTCTCACCTCTTGGCGCTATAAAAAGCTCCATCCTGTCACTTCATCTCCATATTGTTTCATACTATGGAACAATGCTCTTCTCCAGACTGAGGGACTGACCACCTCAAAACTTTAAGGGTGATGGACTGATTACATCGTCTTCTAGTATCTTCTGCTTCTATCAACTTTTCTGTACTTGACTGAAGAAGCCTACTGTGTAGGCGAAACGTTTCATAATAAAGATACCTAACTGTTTTTGCATATGTGTCTTACCTAACAACCTGTCGGTATTTTATACCATTTTAATGTTCGAGGATGGTATTGCTTACAACATACTCAGATTGCTGTGTCGAGTACCAGGTAATCCATTACTTGAATTATATAACATGAGCTATGTAACTGGGGAGCTCCCTCAATCTTGGACCAACAGCCTCATCATTCCAATTCCTAAGCCCAATCAACAAAATGCATTTCGCCCAATATCTCTTACTAGCTGCTTGTGTAAAACATTTGAGAGAATGATTCTTAATCGTCTCATGTACAGAATCAAACAATTTTTGTCTCCCCGGTTACATGGTTTCATGCATGGAAGGAGCGTGCATCATTGCATAGCCACCTTTCTCACCCTGCACACTGACAGTTCATACACTACCTTCCTTGACCTTAAATCCACTTTCGATGTAGTCAACCGACATGTAATCATTAGTGAACTTGCCAGAATGGATGTTGGAGGATGGCTTCTCCGCTGGGTTAAAGGTTACCTGTCCAACAGAAAATCGTCTGTGTTGTTCCAGGGACATAGAAGTGTAACTAAAGACTTTGAATTAGGAACCCCACAGGGAGGTGTGCTCAGTCCCACATTGTTCAATATTCTAATTAATGCATTACTTAATGCTATGCCTAGTCAGCCCCATCATTATGTGATTAGTTTTGCTGATGATATAATGATTCACACCACCGATTCTCCCAACACCCAAAACATTCTTAATCATGTACTAGCCTCGTGTCAGGACCTGCTTTTATAATCTCTACTAATAAAACAAAGATACTCAATAGGCGTCCTCCTCGACAGAGAGGCACAGTTCGTCAGAAACCAATTGCATGATGGGTCTCTTCTAGAATATGTAAGCAGAATACAGGTGGTCAGGGAACTGCCTTCCAACTGAACCAAAAAAACAATGGAAAAATAAATAAATAAATGATTTAGGAAAAACCAAGAAAAATGAATTTTGGAGAATTTACTTAAAATTTAATATAATAAAAAAAAAATGGCCTCAGTTTCATGTAAGTGGGGTAGAGTAGGGTATGGGCCCTATATTTTTTCCTCTGATGTTATTTATGTAGGGGGGGGGGGGGGTTAATCCTGGGCAGATGGTAATACCGATGTTCTGGAATCCTCCTACCACTGTATGTAGCACAAGTTAGGAATAGGTAAGGTGCCGGGTAGTAAGTAGAATAAATGTTAAAAAGTATTATTAACAGGTCTTGCTCCTTTAACTGGCGTCTATCCTGGAAACCACGCAGGACAGAAGCTTGTAAAATAAGAGAAAATAAAAGTGGTACCCATATTTATGATAAGAAACATTTAAGAATTGAAAAGAATGATAAATGCCAAAATCATTACTGGTACCAGCAAACAAAATAAAGAAACAAACAGAGATACTCCTGAGTAAATCACCCTACCTGATTAGGAGAAGAAGTGGAGGTGAAGTGACTCTCCAAACTTCAACCCACACCAGGTAAGGTTCACTATAACCAGAGTAGAAACTAACCAAATCGTACACCAGGAACAAGTTTCGCCCCAGCCCGCCAGAGAGGAGGGGGGGGTGCAAGCAAGCTACGTAACTAATGTTCCTGGTTGCCCGAACAACCTTAACCCCCACTATACCACCTACTTTTCCTTCTCAATACCCCCCCTTCCAGAAACTTATGGACGGAGTCAATAAGTCAACGAACAATGAAAGAACTAAGCTACAACCTCGGCTACCAAATCTGAAAAGTGGTTTTCAGAGCCAGAAATATAAAAGACTTTAAACTTATAGGGCTGAATAGCCAGAGCCCATCTCAAGAGTCTGCTATTTGACCCTTAAATTTTTCCCAAGTACATCAGTGGCTTGTGATCTGTTTCAAGCACAAAGGGTTTACCGTATAGGTAGAAATTTTAAATCTGCTTAAACCCCATACTAAAGCATAACATCTTTCTCCACAGTGGAATATCTTTCTTCTCTGGCAGAACTTCTACGGGCGAAAGATACGGGGAAAGGTGTCTCCTCATAATTTTGAAGTAGTACAGCCCCGAGTCCAGAATGGGAGGCATCTGTTCGAGACAAAATTTTTATTAATATCTGGTAATTTTAGGACAGGGGGTTTGAAAATATCCTAAAAATTTTACTTCGAACTTTGGAGGGCTTCCTCAGAACAACTAAGAGGTTCCTGACACCCTTTTTCAAATATCTGTAAGAACTGAAGTTAAGCTACTTAGATTTGGTACGAAATTTCTATAGAAGTTTACAGATCCAAGGAAACTTCTTAATAACTTTTTGGTAGCAGGGAACGAACTTTCTAAAACAGCTTTGGCTTATTAGGAAGTGGTGAGAAGTTGTTTATCATAGATAATGAACCCAAGGTATTGTACCTTATGATAGCCAAGAAAGCACTTTTGTGGTTTAAAACTGTAAGGCCGTGATTTCCCTAGTCTTTTCAAAACAAGCGCTAGTGTATTTAGATTGGTCTTCCCAGATAATTTGTCATGATATAAATATTATCAAAATACACTGATACATTCTTTAGACCCAGAAAGAACTATTCTCATAAGCCTAATAACGTGGCACACGCGGTAACCAAGCCGAAAGGCATTGTGCGATTTTGCATAGACCTCTTTTGAGTAGGGAAAGCAGTGTAGGGTTTTTCGAGTCTGGGTGTAATGGCATTTGATGGTATGCTTGTGAGATGTCTAATTCCAAAGAAGAATTTGCATCATGGAATTATACAAGTCATGATCAATTACTGGCATGGGTTCTGCATCCCATTTAGTTATAGTATTCAAATAACGAAAATCTTGTGCCAGTCGGTAAGAATTATCGGGTTTTTTAACCATAACAACTGGTGAACAGAAAGCTGATTTCGAAGGTTCAAATGATGTTTAAGTTAAATAGTTTGTCCACACTCATTATCAAAAGTTTTCCGTAAGTGAACGGGGAAAAGGGGAAGATTTTCCGCCTTACTGATCAAAGATCCGACAATTCAATCTTGTGTACAATAGTGGTGGTAAGTCCTGGTACCTCTGTGAATACTCAGAAAAAGATTTACTAAGGCACTTACTTGAACTTTTGTTTATTTGACAAGTCGTTGTTAATGCTGACATTTGACTTCTTTGGTGAGGGATCATGCGTTAAAAATATCCAGTAGTTCCTTCGAAACTGTAAAAGACCGCATCTAAATACAAACTCTACATTCGTACGAATCACCACTTGTATCCAAGCTGAAAGAAGAAGTATCTTCGTCAAAGGCATTTACGCAAAGATTAACTCCCCTCTATGGTACCGTTCAAAATATTGACGTGATCATTCTCTCTCTACCCTTGACCCTCCAAGAAAATAATCTACCTTTTTGCAGACCTTCACTACTTTATACGGTCCGCGCCAGGTAATTACAATTTGTTGGATTTGTCAGGTAGGAGAACTAAAACTTCATCACCAACATTAAACGTACGCTTGGAGCTTTTATGGTCAAAATAGGTCTTGTACGTTTCCATAGACATCTCTAGGTTTTTACTGACCAAATCGGCGGTTTCTTCCCAACCTTTCCCTTAGATCTAAAGAAACTGATAGCTGTTTTGAACTCAGTTGAAAATCTTTGGACCAAAGTTCATTCAAAATAATATGGACCACGAGCTTTTCTCCCATAAAGCAATTTAAAAGGGGAATAACCAAGGGAATCACTTGGAATCCCCACGCATTGCGAAAAAAGCACATGGTAAAAACTATGCCTCCTTGTTAAGAAAAATAGTTTTTTATATGACTTAGGAGGCATGTTGCGCTCCACCTTCCGTTACACAATGGATGGTAAGGTAAGTGAAAAGAGGTTTAACACCCACAAGTTTATAACGTGTTCCATTAATCTGGGAATGAATTGAGCCCCTTTTTCCGACAAATTTCACGAGGATACCTACACTGAAAAATAGAAAATAAGGCTTCTGCGACTTCTATGGACGTAATGGGTTTAAGGTACGCCTCTGGAAGCTGGACGCTAGTCAATCTAAATTAAATATATTATGACCTCCTGATGAGCGAGGTGTGATAGGGCCAAAAAACTACTGCAACCCTTGCAAAGGACTGAAAAATAGGCATCTTTACCATAGGACTCCCTAGTTCTACCCTTCTGCGTGGAAAGTTGACATACGTGACATGATCTGCAGTACTTATAGATGTCAAGGACATGCTAGGCCAAAAAAATATAGTCCTTTATTTTATTATAGTTTCTCCCTATGTGAAAAATGGCCAGAACCCTGGCAAGTCATGAGAAATTCTTAAAATGGTTTCACGGCAATCCTGCGGAATGACTAACAGGCTTCGACCAACGTCATTGGGTTTTGTCCCCCAGACACTATAGTCTTGTACAAAAGATCGTGTTTGAACTCAAACTTGTAAGAAAATTCTTTCTCTGGGTCACCTGCCATTTAAAGCTAACTTCCGAGATTCCTCTAAGGAAGGACAAGTCTTTTGAAGACCCCTAAATCTATATGAACAGCTCGATGGCTTTCCTTTGGAAAGAACTAATGGGGGATAGTTTTTACCTTAGACTGAGCTCTGGTAACGACTTAATCGAGTCTAGTTGTTGTATAGATTGTGCCACACGTAGTTTCCACGGGTGTCTGCGTTGTCCAGGTCAAGTGACTGACTTACTAAAGGTGTTAACGGAGTTTTGTAACCATCAGCTCTCTGATTAGGTTATCCAACTGAATCTCAATCTGGAACTATCTGTGAAGAAACAGAGATATTAGGTTCCAACCCTTCCTTGGAAACTCCCAATTCCAAACATCCTTCTAAATTTGGAAAGTACCCCTTTATTTCCCCAACCAAAACAGAACATGAGGTTATCGGGCAACTACGGCATCTACCCATCCTGAGAACCATTTGCACCTAACGAAACCCCAGCTGTTGGAAAAGAATCGCTTTCCTAAATAGTCCCGTTAATTTAGTGGACTTATAACGTGAAGAATCTAGGTTAGGGAAAAGCTTACTTGAGAAAAACAAACAGGAACATCCAGTGTCTCTAAGAATGGTTTGACCCCATTAAAATACCATTGACTGAAACCTTCACTAAAAGGTGCGTTTATGTTGATCAGTGAAACATTTACCGACATTTTCACCTTTTTTCCTGGGACAGTCGGGCCTTCTATGACCCCACTCATTACAGTTGAAAAAATTTACTGTGAAGGCCTTTGGAATTCTTAGGTATGGAGGGTTTGGATCCCTCAGATTGCTTAGGCCCAACAGGTTTAATATCTGCTACGTTCTTTAGGTAGTTTATTATGACGCACGCATATATTTTCAGCAGCTTGTGCATTTCCGCAGCCGTATGAATGTTTTTTTCTTTAATGAATATTCTAAGTCAGAGTTTACAGAAAAAAAGAATTGACTCTTACCATCGGGTCTCGTAAAGATTCGAAATCGTGGTCAACCTCAGCACTTTCAATCCACGAACAAATAATCTGAAAAGTGTTGTTAAAAATTTGCATGTAATTTGATTAGGAGTTATTTTAACGTGCCCAAAAACTCAGACCTGTAATGATGAGAGTTTTTTTTGAAAGCCTGAAGTATAGCTTTCTTCAGCAGCTATAACTAGAAATAACCTCAGAGGGTAGAGGGGAATAGACGTTTAATGCTGAACCTGACAGTAGTAAGCCAAGCCTAGTAGCCCAAGAATCTGATGGCCAGTCACAGAGAGTAACAGTACTCTCGAATCGAGTAATAATATCCCGGGCTATGTCATCTTGTTCTGAGAAAGGGGGTTTTTGGGTGGCATCCTAAAATTAGGTTCTTGGGAAGGATATTCTAGAACCCCTTCACTATTTTCTGTTTAGAAGTTCAAATCTTCTTGGCTTCTAATTCCAACCTTGATTTTTCCCAAACTCCCTCTGCTTGGCCTGTTCTTCAATTTCCTTCATTTTGAAGGCTACCCTCTTTTGCCTGAACTCTGTCTTCTCTAGCTATCCTTTCCTTTTCGATTTTATCTTCCCGAGCTAGCTTTCCTTTTCCTTTTTCTCTTCTCGACTAGTCTTTTCTCCTCTCGAGCTAGTCTTCCTGTTCTTTTTTTTCCTCTCGAGCTAGTCTTTCCTGTTCCTTTTTCCTCCTCTCGAGCAAAGTCTTTCCTGTTCTTTTTCCCGTTCCTCTTTCTTTACAATAGCCATTTTAGCAGTAATGAAATTTATCAAGCTTTGTCCAGTAAATCCCATTTCCTTTCCAGCTTCAACCAGAAATCTAAAGAATCCATCTTGTAAAAAGAAATATTACGCACCCAACTTCAACTGACTTAATTAAAATTAACAGTAACGTCTGTTACAAAAGAGAAAACAGTCCGCACACTTTAAACTTCCTAAAGTAGAAAATGAAATAAATATTTCTCCCTGGAAGAAAAACACTTGTGGGCTCAATAGCCTTCACTAAGCAAAATACACACGGTTCACCCCAGGAGGGTTATTATCAAAGTTCCCCAGGTCCAACAAATAGGTAAACTTCTAAACCGAACCTTAGAACCAAACAACGTAAGTCAACCAGACTACCAGTAATGACTTGACACCTCAACTAACTCACCCTTTTCTATCTTAAATGTTTTTACTCACAACCAGTTGAACCATCAGGGCGATGTTGCTTCGAGAGTCTGATCCTGGCAAGGTCGCCATTGTCATGGGAAAGCCTTCCCAACTGAACAAAAGAAACTAATGAAAAATAAATAAAGAAATGATTTAAAGGGAAAAACAAGAAAAATGATTTTTTGAGAATTTTACTTAAAAAATTAAATAAAAATAAAAAAAAAAATGGCCTTCAGTTCTTGTAGTGGGGTAGGAGTAGGTATGGCCCTGGATAGTTTCCTCTGATGTTATTTATGTAGGTTATTTCCCGGGGCAGATGGTAACCGATGTTCTGGAATCTCCTACCACTTTGGGTGGAGCACAAGTAGAATAGGTAAGGGCCGGGATAGATAGAATAATGTTAAATTTAAGTATTATTAACAGGTCTTGCCCTTTATCTGCGTTCTATCCTGGAAGACCACCCAGGAACAGAGCTGGTAAATAAGAGAAAATAAACTGGTTACCCATATTATGATAATATAACATTAAGAATTGAAAAGAATGATAAATGCCAAAATCATTACTGGTAACCAGCAAACAAAATAAAGAAACAAACAGTGATAACTCCTGGTATATCACCCTACCTGATAGGAGAAGAGTGGGGGTGAAGTGACTCTCCAAACTTCAAACCCCCACCAGGTAAGGTTCAATATTTCCAGGAGTAGAAACTAACAAAACGGACACCAGGAAACTAGTTTCGCCCCAGCCCCCAAAAGAGGGGGGGGTGCACGCACGTAACTAAAAGGTTCCTGTTGCCCGAACAACCTTAACCCCACTTACACCTACTTTTCCCCCCACAACAGGTATCTAGGCTTTGAGGTTCCACTACTTTGGACCTTTTGTAACAAGACTTTGTCGCCAATACAAAGAAAGACTAAGAGCACTTAGAGTCGTGGCAGGCTTTACCCCAGGTATGGTGCTAATTTAAAATTGTGAAAATGATGTATCTTGCTTTTATTAGATCATTGGTTGATTATGCTGCCCACTACTTGCTCTTGGTCTGACTGGAAGCTTGGAGGCTGGAAAAACTTTCAGAACGAAGCAATGAGGATCATTTTAGGGTGCCCTCGTACTGCCAAAATTTTAAATAGCAAAAAGAACTTGATATTCCAAGCATCAGAGATCGTGTTTTCTGAAAGAAATATCCTAATTGGGGTTAATATGCTCAGGCAAGCTCATTCAAACCCCTGCACAGAAGCCCTCCAAACTTTTCCTCAGCCTGGGGAACACTCCCCCAGATGGATCCCAAAAAACTGGAACCGACCTCCGCATGAATCAGATACATGATCTATGTCAAGTAAGGCAACAGCGGCACTTCTCCGCTCCATGGAATATTACCCAATTCCAAACTACCATTCCTCCATTTCCCCCCAAACCCACTTCTTAAATCACAACCAAAACTTCGCCTTAAGCCAAACATGAGGCTTTAAGCTGTATTGATAACTTAGTCCACACAGCACACACTATCGCAAATTATTTACGCTGATGGTTCTGTTCACCAATCCACTGGTGCAGCTGGTAGTGCTGCTGTTGTCGAACAGAGTGATGGCTCTCTTAAAAAATTGGAGCACGCATCAAAATTGGGCCTCTAAACCCCTTTAGACAGAACTGTTTGCCATACTCCTTGCACTGAAATGCATCTATGTATCAAAGATTGACAGTTTAATTGTAACTGATTCTCTGTCATCCAAAATGCTCCCAACTCATTAAGCATAAATTGTGCATGCTTGTGTCAGAAGCCAGACACAGGTATGGTAGGATTGTGGACCGTGGAGTCAGAGTGCACATGCTGTGGATTCCCTCTCACATTTTGGGCTTCAGATGCATGATAGAACTGATAAACTGGCTAAGCTGTAAAGCTTTCAAAGAGGGAGTAGATCTTGGCTTGTCAGGTAGTAGTTTGAGAACAATAATACGAAAAGAACTTCAACTGAATTTTATGGACTTAAGGCGTACCCCCTCTTCCTTTTATTTTTTTATTTTTTCAACCGATTTATTTTATTTTTGGTGTACTTTTAGAGGTGCATATGTAGAAGCAAAGTGACAAAGTTTTCAGTATGATTGCCAAAAAACAACAGAGAAAAAAAAATCTAAACATAAATTTTTTATATATGGCAGCCGACCTGACAAATTGGCACTACGCACTTCCGACATTCCCAACTTTAGAATACAACTAGCACGACGTTTTTACAATAAACCATTTCATCTAATATAAACTTATTTTCATGTTAAAAAAAAAACATTTGACAGAATTTTTCGCATTCGCCAAAATATCTGCCTTTACCCCCCATAAAATAAAAAAATATTGAGATATTCCAAAAAATCTTTCGTCTCAATTTCAAACACACTTGTTTATATGTCTTTAAAAACATTTCAAACAATCACTGGGTAACCCGGGGAGGGGTTAAACCAGCCAGAGCCCCAGGGTGGGGAGTGTTTAGCCACCAGGATAACCCGGGGTGGGGAGTGTTAGCCACCAGGAAACCCAGGTTGGGGAGTTTAGCTACCGGGGAAAAAACCCGGGGTGGGGAGTGTTAGCCAGCCAGGATAACCCAGGGTGGGGAGTGTTACCAGCCGGGAAACCCGGGGTAGGGAGTATTAAACCAGCCAGGATAACCCAGGGTAGGGATGTAGCCAGCCAGGATAACCCGGGGTGGGGAGTGTTAGCCAGCCGGATAACCCAGGAGGGATGTTGCCACCAGGAAAACCCCCGGGGTAGGGATTTTTAGCCAGCCAGGATAACCCGGGTTAAAAAAAGATAAGATTTCGTTCGGATTTTTAACCCCGGAGGTTACCCACCCGGAAAACCCAAGAAGTCAGGCTCACGGGACTGTCTAACTTATTTCCATTGGGGTCCTTAACTTGTCCCCCAGGACACCCACACCAGTCGACAACACCCGGGACCTATTTTCGCTAGGGGAACAGGACAAAGGGTAAAAACGGTTTTAAGTTTCCCCCGCCGGGAATCGAAACCCGGGCCCTCCGTGTGGAACGGGAGCTTTAGCCACCAGGCCCCGGGCCCCTGACCCAATTTGTTCCCCTAAGAAAAAAAAATTGTAAGTAATTAGTCCATTTCAGACCCCCCAAACAACAGTACAAATGCACTTACATAAAAACTTACTAATTGCCATTCGGGGTTGTTACGGGGGTCACTGTATTTTTTGGGCCCCTAAACCGGGGCTAAAGCAGAACTGGTTTGGGGGGGCCCACTTATTAAAAATTGATTTTTAAAATTAAAGCCCACCCTAAATTAACCCCACAATAACTACAAAACGCAATTTCAAAGTATTTAGCTGGCCGTATTTTTCAAAAATTCCGGATGTAAACAAGGTGAATTTGGGGGCCTCAAAAACTATTTAAGTTAAGTAGAAATCCGAAAACTTCAAAAAAAAAACAAACTCAACGAAGACCAAAGCCGTGAATCAAAGGGGAATTAAAAACATCAGAGGAGGCAAAAACCTGAAAATTCCATTTTCAGAATAATAAACATTCAAGATATTTATACTATAAGGGGCAAAAACTTAAAAATCATGTCGAACAAAAAAAATATAATGACATTAAATGATATTGTAAAACTCTACATTGTTTTTTAAATCTTACAAAACAATAATAAGTACTTTTACATATAAAGATACAGCATTATATAATTTATTTTAACGTTGTAATACAGTACAATATGCAATAATTTTAAACATTTTAGGGCCATGGTTTTACAATCAGGGAAATTAAACCGGGACAAAATTTTACTTGTGTCAACAAAACAACCGCCCCACACTCAAAAAAACAAAAACATGCAAAACTAATGAAAGACATTTAAAGTGTCAAAATGTCAGAGTTATGGAAACAGTGTAGCTTTTGATAATAAAAGGGAATTTTCTCTATAATTGCATATTTAATTCACCTCTCATGTGTTTGTCCCTCAAGCTGGCGAGGGTGAATGGCTCATGGTCCAAGGATTTTGGAGCTGTTTTCCCTGGATTCAACCTGATTGACATTACAAAGCGGTTAATGACCCTACGGGTTTAGCACTCCATGACTATAATGGATGCACTAATATCAATGTTCTGTCGTTCTCGCTCCCTTAAACCACATGACTGGCTAATTCTATCGTACGGGTTTAGTGTTTAAATTTATTATTGTTACTGACTTATTTGCATATAGATTAATTTGTTATTTTTATTACGCACCCCCATAACCCGTCTTCCATATATATTTTTCTATTTTGGAAAATTATTTTTGTGAACATAAAATTTAGCCATATATAATTGCCATACCTGTATTTGTGGCTACAAAAATAGTAATAAGTAAGGTCCTTGACCAACCTCCCGTTGCTTGGCAAATGTGACCCCAAAAGGTTTAGTGGACATCTCCCATCAAAAGAAGGAAGAGCATTGACCATCTTTCCCTTCAATGGATTGTCTGCCAGAAAGTCGGATAAATAATTCAGTTAACCCATAAATCCTCACCCCTCCTCAACCTGTTACATGTACAGCGTCTCCTCAGCGATGTACTTGTTTACCAATGATTCGGACTAACGACCAGCTCTGACCATATATCCCCTCAAGGAGGGGGGGTTAAATGTCAGGGACTCCTTTATCTAGGAAATTATATCTGTGCTCCCCTCAAGGAAAGGGTTCCTTGATGTTGGCGAGGGGCTCTTGATTTAGGGAATTGGGGCGTGCCCAGTTCCCCAAATTAAGCCTGACCCTATGTCTAGCCCTTATACAATGCCTTTTGGATTACGCTTGCTCTTCTTGTACTCTGCCTTGACAAAAAAACTGAAAGATAGACTGCAAATCACCCAGAACAAAATCGTAAGATTCATCCTGGGGGGGGACCAAGAGAACATATAGGCCAGGATGAATTTCAGCAGTTGGATATGCTGAATGTGAAGACAGAGTAAAACAACTGAAGCTAAATCATGTTATAAAATTGCTCACAAACAATGTCCCCAAAAATCTTGCTGTCAATTTTTTCAAGGTTGGGAACCAAAAGCAATCATAGTACCCAGGGGGGGAGAGCACAACTTTGTAGTACCCACAGTCAGTGGCCCGGCTTCAAACACCTTTTATTTACAGCAATAAAGGAATGGAACAGACTGCCCGCACATGTCAAAGCCAGTCATAGCATGAACCAGTTCAAGAAGAGTGCCAAAAGGTGTCTGATGAATGTAGCTACAGAAGGGAGGG
>NW_026466783.1:0-12507 GCF_026875155.1 Cherax quadricarinatus
TTCCTCACTGTTGCGATAACATCGTGTGCCCCTTAAAAGGGAGATCCTCTGACATTATTATATTTGAAGTTCACATTAGAATACCAGGGTAGTTATAAAAGTATTTCTTGTAATCAGATCTGCTTAATAATCGTTTGCCATTCCAGGAATAGTTTCAATTAAATTAGATACAAGATAGCCCATATTGCAACTTGCCCGATTAGGATACCACACAACCTCAAAAATATATCAACTTACCTTCAATAATATATCAATTTGCGGGGCCATGAAGATAATGACTGCTGTATTATATGGTACGTTACGCAGGTCTGTTTTATTATTACACAGACCAATACAGAATATCAGATCTATAAATGTCGTAAATGAATTTAATGAGAAGTAGGGAAATGCTGCTTCAATTTTCCCTTGGAGCAAGAACAATCTTGCCCCTTGAATGATTATTGTGGTATAGATCAATGGAGAACGCTGTCTCACGGATAAAGGTGTCTTAGATGAGAGGGAGGAAGACGCGAAGGGTTGGGAGGTATCTTTGGAGAGTTGTTTTGCTTTCTACGAGGGGAAATACCAAGGCGGCCATGAAAAACCCAAACTAAATTTTTAATGAAGTACTGATTTTCTTGGGAACATCTTTACTTTTTTCTCTTCCCTCATAAAATATTAAAAAAAAGAGCAGCAGTAAAGGGAAAAAACTATGTTGCAGTACTGAAAATGAAATTTATAAAGGAGAAAAAATATGGTTTCTTTTGCACGAATAAGGAGGCTATAAAACTAAAAGTGTCCTCCTGACGACCCCATTCTTCCTCGCCCCGGCAGTATTTCCATGGTCGGGCGAGGTTTGATGCTTCTCATTCGTTTAAAGTCACCCTGGAGGCCCAGAAAAATTCTTGTGTAACATTGCTTTCAGTTTCCAGCTGACACTTTATGCAATATTTAAACTCTATCGTAACCGTTGCCTTCATAGTTCCCGAACTAGGTGGGGATTTGTGTTTTTGATATCATGTTTCGTAATACACCTGTTAATGCTGCCTTTATTGAGGTCATTAATCAAGGGCTATTCATCAGAGGCTCAAATATAGTTATCCCCCAGAAATTTCTTCTAATGCAAGACTGCCTCTCTCAATATTAAATTTAGTGTCATTTACTTACCCTTGGCTGTCTCCCAACATATTCCTTTGTTCACTGTTTTCTATTTTGAAGATTTACTCTATCAAGTTCATAAGGGAGCCATCAACCAGTATGTACCCTACGGTTGATCCAAGAAAATGTTAAGCAGCTCCCAAATTTTTTAGATCAAGAGCCCTTCACCTTCAAGGCTTTTTGAAGTTGTCAATCTCCTAACAGTAATTCTTTACAGCCTTAGACATTGGGCAGCAGACACTAGTCTCTAAAATAAATGTACAGATTTTGTGTACCCAACTAGTTCGTCTGATTCATCACGGACTTTTTTACCTGTGAAGTAACCTGAATAATACAGTGTACATCTGGAAACCAGCTGCGTATCAGTAGCTAAAGCATAGCATTAAGTGATCCTGTGCAACTAAGTAGAACCCAGCGTGCAAGTTAATCCTTATGTCAATAGTGCCTAAATGCTAATGGTAAATTAGTGAAAATTGGAATCAAAAGTTACTGGCAGGTAATTTCCCTGCCTGTTGACGGTTGTGTATCAGCTAATGTTTGTAAATAAGTATTTAACAATTTTTTTTTAAATTCACTAATTCTAAATCTTCATGAGATTTTATATGATATATTATGAATATGTAAATGAACATTATTTCCAAGGATTCATATAATTATTCAAACTTATTCAGTCATTTAAATATTTGCATTTATTTATTGTGAAACTGCATAGGACTGTAAATATATACTGGACTTTATGAAGCCAAACGAAAATTTAAATGCCCTATGTAATAACAAGGATTTCAAACTCAATCTGCTGAAGGTTCTCTGTAAATCCCTCTGAAGTTGTTTTCTGGACTGTAGTAGTGGTTAGTGGAATGTTGTGTCGTCTCTGTTGTTATATGTTATTGTCGTTGTTTTGTACAATATTGCTATTTTCGTTAGTGGTACAAAGTTATTAACGATGTCTATTAATACATTTATGAGAAGAACGCTAAATTCTTAAGCCATACAGAGCCTTGGGGGAATCATGTTCGAAGGGAGTACAGGTTCAATTCATTGGATCAAGAACTCCTTACGGGAAACAAAGCACCTACCTAGAGGGTTGGTATTTTATTATTATTGCCATACGATTATGTTGTTAGTGTCACTGGTTTTATGATAATATTGCTTAGTGGCAGTTAATGTTGCTCTATAACTGTTACAGTTGGATTTTAACGTTGTCGTTCCGATGTTATTGTTGATGATATAATTGTATTTTCGTTATCACTGTCGTAGTTTCTTATGTCGTTGTTGTTTATACTTTAATATTGTTGGTGGTTATTTTGCTTTCATTAGTATTATGGTTGTTATTGCCGTTTGTTAGCATGATTACACTAAACAGGTGGGTTAATTTGTTACGTCGGTGGTCACGATTATGATATTTCCTGTCATTGTTGTTGGCGATTTATGTTTACCTGCTTCATGGTTTAGATGGTGGTGGTGGTGGTTGAGACTTTTTTTAGTTGTTTTTGTTTTTTAAAAAAAAAAAAAAAAAAAAAAAGTGGATGTTTATAGCGGGTTATGTAGTGGGGTTAATAGTTGTAATGGGGGTGTGGGCGGTGCAAGTTCATTTGACTGTAAATGAGGGGCTGAAAGCACAAGGACAAAAGTTCATATAGGTGCTGTCTGCTGCTGTGGACATATCATGATGATGGGTTAACTACTATTAAACTTTCTCAACTCACGAAATCGTATCTCAACAGAAGTCGTTTCTTTAAGCCCCCCCCCCCACTCGCCATGGGTTTTTAAGAATCCACGTTCCTTTTTTTTATATTATCTAGATTCTGTTTGAGAAGAGCATAGTAATGAGGTATCAGTTTCGTCACAACCATTGAGAAGGTGAGGACGGCGCTGCTCATTTACCAACATGGCGCTGCAGAGCTACAGGCTCGTCAACACTGTTTGCGTTGAGTTGAACCCGTGGGGCTGTCCACCGGAGCCACGATGGACTTGTTACTACCGGCTATTATCCGTGATACATACGGCAATCGCCAAATGAAGAGGATATGTGGTGTAGAACTTAATGGACGACAACGGATACTTCGTTAAAAATGACGTCAGCAATGTTTATGAAGCGGTGGTGGATAAGTATTCAAGAGACCATTATTAGCCGTCAATTCAGCTGTATCAGTACGTCTTAATGATGTTGTAATCATCGACACTACACATGGGTTAAAATAAAGGAATGTGCCTGTTGAGGCGAAAATGAATTATGTTATAAAAGATGAACTACGTAATTATGGTACGGTTTTCCATTGGCCTCTGAGGTCGGTGGGCCGCTGGACCTTATGACTGGACGTTTGGAGGGAACATATTCAGTTCCAAAATGACTTACGCCATCCCTTACCGTCATATATTATGTTGCAAGCATTATCTCGAACTCAAGTATATGTAACATATGCGGGGCAACGTCGTAGTGTCGGCTGTGTGGATCGTTAATGACCACATGCGGCACAGTGTGGTTAAGCTGTCGTGGCGAATCTCCAAATATCGCAACAAAGCAACAACCGGAAGAGGTCGAGGAAGTTGAGGGACGAGAACAGTCTTTTGCTCACCCGTCTCGACAACGGACATCTTGGAGTGAAGAGGTAGAAATAGCGCAGGAGAATGCTTTGGAGGACTGCAAAACAGCGGAGAAGATCACCATCACTGGATATAAATAAAGTATTTGAGAGGACTCTGTCCCCTATGGGGGACGAGGATGTTGCGGCGTCTTTAGTGAAGGCACTGGTTGTATTGTTTTTAGACGAAGTCGATCGTCAACGTGTGGAGGATCCAGGTGCAAAATTGGGTTCGGTTGAGCATCATGGTGAGGCGACGGATGATGCATTGAGTTGGGGTTGTAGCATGCATGGTATGATGGTGAATATAGCAGAGTGGAGGTGCATTCATGATAGTACTAAAGAAATCCAATGCAGGTGGAGGCGTAGGACGCGAAAGCGTAACTGCGACCCCACCAGATCAGACGCGTGTCTACTCTGCCCAAAGGCCAGGGAAATAGTCTTGGCGATTTGTAACTGAGGAAAGGGAACAGTGCTGAATCCACGAAACAAGAGTTTATCAGGTGATTCCCAAAAAAGGGCGAGGGACTAGAGGTGTAAAATGTAATAAGTGAAAAGTACTATTACCTAGAACCAAAGGAAAACCCATTAATTGACTTAGGTTTTGACAATAAATATTAACGCGTTTGAGATCTGAGCGGATGCGAAAGTGGTTTAATGAATTTTTTGGTGCGTCTAGATGTGGTTGTGGTATTTAATCCAAGAACTCAATTACAGATTGGATTTGAGAGTTAGATAGAAATAGATGGTTACGATGTGTATTATGGAAATATGCGACGAGGTTTTTAAAAAAGGAGGCGTCGCCATTCTGGTAAAGGAAAATAGCCCGTTTGTAGTACGACATAGTGAAAGGAGGAGGGGGAGAGTGGAATTACGGTGGATGGTTTATGGGGTAGAGATACATATAAGTTTTGTAGGTGTTATGGCCGGCCGAGGGGAGATGTACGGACTCTAAAACACTTTTGTTACAAGATGTATTTAGGTATATCATCTAGTAGTTTACCAATTGTAGCGATAATAGGGGAGACTGGAATTGTGTAATACGACGACAAGATGTGGAGCCTCGAGGAGCGGGTGTTGCTTGGGGTTCCTGGAGGATTGTATGTACGAGTGTGGGTTTTAATGGATGTGTTGTCGGGGGGGGGGGGGTAGGCATGTGGAGCATACTTTCATTAGACGAATTTGCGGCAGATTGGATAAAATGTACGTGTTTTAGTGCGGTTTCAGTGCGGAGAGTGAGTGTGATAAATGTGTTTTTTCGGATCCATAGGAGTTGTAATGATGTAGTTATTTGAGGGGTGTGCCTATGAAGGGGTCCGTCATTTTGGAAATTAAATGTTAAAGTTAATTGAAGAGAGAGGAAAAGTCGTTTGTCTTTTGGGCATATGTGGGAACGCTTGTGGTTATTGAAGCACTCTGGAGATGTGGCTTTGGATTAATTGGTGGGATAATGAAGCCAAAAGGAATTAGGAATTTTATATTAGTCATGGGAGTGAGATATATCAGTTACAGTATGTTTCAACGCATATTTAGAGGGGCAGTTGCGGATGCTATGTACAATGCGATGCTAATTATCTGTTTTACAGAAATTGAACGAATTAAGGAGCACCACTCCCAACCCCACGAAGGTTTGCAAGGGAAAGGCTTAAGGGTGGAATCGAAGAGGTTTTGTGGGGGGAGATCGGCCGTCGGGTGTGTGTGAGGATCAACACAGGGACGTCGCAAAGCAATGGTGTTAATGGGGTTGATTGTCCGGTAGGTATGTAGGGGTAAAGATGTGGAATCAGGTGTTGACGACATCGGAGGGTAATGAGTGGTATATTGATGCTTGGGTTAAGTTGAAAGCAAAGTGTTGGATAAGTGAAATTGCATTGCAGTCAATCGGTAGGTTTGTGCGTTGTGGGCTGGAGGAGCATGATCGTTTGATGTTTGAGGAGGGCCGTAACGGTGTGTGAGACTTGGGAGGCTTTTTGGGGCGCAATTGGGTAAGGCGCCAGGAAAGATGGGATGCCAGACGACTTTTATCTTCAAAATTGGAACGTTTTTTTAAAGGGGTTTTTGGTACGGTTATTCAATATCCTGAAGCGGGATGGGTTTTAGCGGGGAACAACCAAAGGTTGGCTGTGGTCGTCCCTTGTTCTAAAGGCGAGCCATTAACGGTTAAAGATTATCGTGGGCAATCCGTTATTATGTGTGACTTTTAAATTTTTGGAGATCTTGCCAACGAATAAAAAAGTCCTGGGCATAGTGATTGACCCGGGACAATATGGGTGCCGGGCACGGTATATGTATGAAGGTCACGTATGATCTAGAAGTTTTATTGAAGAAGAGTAAGAAATGGGAGGGGGGGGTATTGGCTTATAGATTGGGAGGCGGCATATGATAGTGTGGGCTACGGGAGACGTTATGGAGTAATGAGATGCAGGGGTTTGGGGCGGAAATTATATCTTGGGCCAAAATTAATGTATAAAGAGGCATCTTTGCGTGTGCTGGTGAATGGGAGGTTGGGGAGATCGGATTCAGATGGGTATAGGGGTTTGCGTCAAGGTTTTGTTCCCTTCACAGCATATTTTTTTTGCTTGTTTTCAGATCCCTTTTATAGAGGGAAAGGGTTTATTGGAAGCAATGGGATGGTAATGTAAGGGGGTGGGGAGCGGGCAATGTTGGATATGTCGACGCACGACGATTTTGGTGAGAGAAAAACACGGATTTGATTCGGGTAGAAAAGTTAGTGAAAGTTTTGAAAAGGCTACTGGCCATGACGATCATCATGGGGATAACAAAGTATATGAATCTTGGAAAAGGGTCGCGTGAGGACAGGAAAAAGAATGGTAGTGATTGGTGGGTAAGCGGTGGACAAATAAAGATATGTGGGATCGTTTATGTAAATGATATCAAAGTCAGCACCAAAAAATAAATTCCGTTGTGCGTATCGTTGATAAGTGTTCTGAAGCGTCCTTAGTGGGGGTTAAGAGTGCTATTTTAGTTTGCAACAATGGGTGATAATAACGAATGTGCTATTATATAGTAAACTATGGCATGTTACGGTTAATATTTCCGATACTTCGGTTGTGAATTAAAAGGTATCAAAAAGTGTTTTTAGATTCATTTGAGGGAACCAGGGAGCGAAATGGTCTTAAGTTGAGCGGTTGTCACACTCCGGTTGGCCGTGGGAGGGCTGGTTTATAGATGTCGAAAAAGAGGATAATAAGTATGTATTTTAAAACATAGTTATAGGCGGGAGTGAGACGTTGGGGGCGAAAGAAGACGGTCTTCATAAGGTTACTTCAGGATATGCGACGGTGGTGGGGGGGTCGGGCAGGGGGGTGGGAGTTCAGATAAGGTGAGCAATGTACGGGTCATCATAACGTGAGGGATCACTCACAAATTAATTGAGAATCTTGATTGGGCAGATGGTAAGGCTCTGGTAGCGGCGGTAGAAGGAGTTTCATCCGATGTTTGATTGCATAATATTTGGGGGCGTTAAATTAATGCGTTTTAAACCTAAAGTCACGAAGTTATGTATAGATTTTTACATGGATCTTGCCGTCGGGAATGGTTTATTCTATAAGAGATACGAGAGGATGGGAATGCAAGGATTGTGGAGGATTGGCGACTATTTATTATACGGTATATTTTTGCGTTGTATTAACTTATTAAGGGTTTGGATGGTAGGTTTTAAGGTTAGTGGGGGGAGGGGGTTTGAGGTTTTGAGGGTTTTAAAGTTTAGATATAACTGGGGTGAATAAAAGGGTTGAGAATGCGATTGGGGTTATGATTACGGATTATATATACATGCTGTGGGGCTATGTGGGAGGCGGACGGGTTGCAAGAATAAATGCTTTGGCAGCAACTTTTTATAGGACCACTGTGTCGAAATATAGGGGTGTATGGAGGAGATGGAGAGAAGATTTTAGTTGAGGGGTTATCGAAATTTCACATTAAGGGATTTATGGATTTGCAAATGGGTAAGGGGATACGACGGGATATTTTTCCTAGACTTGGGTTTGAGCATGGAGAGGCTGTTTCTTATGGATGTATAATGAGTTTTGATATCTAGAGCATAGGGTTATTACCCCGGAGGGGTTTCAGGAACATACACAGTTATTATAGAAAAGGTGTAGCACTTCGATTGCATATTTTTATAGTATAAATCATTTCATGACTTTATGATGAAAATTTTCAATGAGACAAATATGTTATGGATGTCTTTACTGTTTTTGATTCAATTGTAAGTGGTAAAAAGTGTTTCTAGCATAAGCATTGGTGGTTTCTTTATGTTAATTTATTGCTGTGTTACAGTGTGCTTTTCAGTAATAATATATTACATGTAACTAGTTGCATTATTTTTCTTTTGTTTTGCTGAGATGTAAAATATCACATCGTTAGTTTTTGTTTTGTAATATTGGATGGGAATGTTTTTTATATTGACTTTTAGTTTCTATCCGGTTTCCTTCTTTGAATTACTAAATACCTATGATATGTTTAAGATCTCGTGATAATCGGCAATATTATTGTTTTGAGTTTCGTGGGCTCTGCTAAGCATCTGAGATCTTAGAATTGTCTTTGAATACGTGTTTGACAGCAGAACACCTCACCTAGTTTGTGCCGATGTAGTCTCATGTAGTGTAATGTGTGTGCTTGTGTGTGTCATTGTGCGTGTTTGTTTTGTTTATCTTGTTTTATTGTACAATCTTCATAATTTCCAGTGTTTGAATGTTTGGTATATGTTACCTTGTTAGAGCATGTTCTTTATCAAATAAAAAACAATTACCACTGTAATGTATAGTGTTGATGAGTGTATACCCTGTATATTCGGTGCTGTGTTGTGTGTGAGTGTATATTCACTGTAATATACGGTCGCGTGTGTTGTGTGTGAGTGTATTACCACTGTAAATATACGGTGTGTGTGTGTGAGTGTATATTCAATAATATACGGTGTGTTGTGTGTGAGTGTAATACCAATGTAACATACGGTGTGGTGTTTTGTGTGGTGTGTTATTACCACTGTAATATACGGTTGTGTTTGGTGTGAGTGTATTAACCAATGTTAAAATTCGGTGTGGTGTGTGTTCATGTGTGTGTATTACACATTGTATATACGGTGGTTGTGTGTGAGTGGTAATACCAATGTAACATACGGTGTGGTGTGTGTGTGTGTGTATTACCATTGTAATATACGGTGTGTTGTGTGTGAGTGTAATACCAATGTAACATACGGTGTGGTGTGTGTATTACCACTGTACTGTATGGTGTCGTTATTAGGTCTCGGGTTAAGTGCGATTCTAGTGCAGTAATCTGTTGTGTGTATCTTTTAATATATTTGTCATTTGTATCGCCCTGTTTTAAATAAAATAAAAAAAAAAAAAAAAAAAATAAAGAGGTATTGCTATGCTGCTTATATTATCGCTGACTTTACGTCCTGAAGAGAGGTAATTTAAAGACATTTATGCTGCAGGCTTTTTGTGTACATGTATGAACAACAGATGCCTTCTAACCCTGGAAAACTCCAGCGCTACGAAAGGTCCCGAGGAAGGAATATTTACCGTATTATCCGTCACTTGGTAGCTAGCATTATTTCCATAAAATCCCCGCTTTCCCACACGATTACAAAGAACGGGTCACATGAAAAATTACTTCCTGTCATTGACAACCATTTTGCTTGTGGAGATTCTGCAGAACAAAATTCAGACAGGTGGTGGTAAAGGATTCATAGAACATAAGAAAGAACACTACAGCAGGCCTGTTGGCCCATTCTAGCAGGGTCCTTTCACAAACCATCCCACTAACAGAATATTTGGGATCGCAGCTGAGTGTAAATGGCTTTGGGTTCGCCTACTATGGGGGATTGTGTTATTTACGACTTGGGATTATTAAAAATTAATTATATATTTAATGTTATAAATAAGTGCTGCTAAAATCTTGTTTTGGAATAGGAATCAGTGTGTATGACAGTGTTACAGTAGGTTGAAAATTACTGTCATGTCACACACGCAACAAAATACTGGCCATTTTTATAAGTAATGGCGATGTCTAATACTTTCATTTATATAAATCGCTAATTTTTAAAACAAGCGAGCCGCCTCATTAAATAACTTAATTTAAAAACGATTAGTTATTTCTCTGGCAGCCCCGTCTAAAAAAAATTACAAGACGCGATTAACATCACTGAAAATAGAGTTTTCTGATAGGACAGAGTACGGACCTTGTCACTTGACATGCCCCGTGACAAAAGAACATTGATAATACAAAGAATTACACAAACCTTTTTAAAAAAGTAGTTTCCCCTCTCCTTCAGTTAAATATAGTATGAATAAAGGTTGGTTATGATTATATTCTTTGTAATGCGAATGTATGATGACAGTCTGCCCTCCAAAGACACGGGGTACTAAACAAATCATGGGTGTAAGCCACCAGCGAAGAAGACCAAACTCGTGGTTTCAGTGATACCACATCTTCAATACTTACATACCGTACCTATTTATGGCCCAGCTACCAGCATATGGGTCAGCATTTAGTAAGTTAATTTTTACATATTTTAAGCTTAGATATTTTCGAGCAGGAATATTAAAATACTGACGGATCTGTACTTAATTATTAGTCAAAAGCCTTAAAAACTGCGACTGAAAATTTTTTACGTGGCTTTTCTTAAATAACAAATTTTAAAATATACACAAGGCTATAAATCCTTTTATATGACGTTTTCACCACACAATTAATTCTCTGTTTTTAATAAAAATCACAGTATATCCCTAGCTTAAATGTAAATTCACAGATATTCATTTGTATAGAATATAAAGAAATATGTGCACGAATAAAAAATTATACACCTTTTGAGTTTGCCGTTATTAGCTTTTACATTAGGAACAATGATTTACTCCAGAGATTTATGTCGTTGTAAATAACTGAACATTGGCAGTCGAAACTAACGGCTAAATGATAAATTTTCAGATAGCTAACAATATTTTACCTAACTGTATACATTATTACTTTCATGATCGACAATGCATACAATATAAATCAAAAAAGAAACTAGATGTGCCTCGGTCTAAGCACGTATCCCGGTTCTCTTATCCAGTAATATGATACAATTATTTTTCTACAAAATAAAATTGATTTCAGTTTCCATGCGATCGGTTTGTCTATTTAATTAAGAGAGATCACATGAAAACCGATTTTCAATTTTACCACTGAAATAAAACTGGCTCCTTACAGACCAACAGCAATCGAAAAATGTGATTAAGTTACACGACCGTTTAAGATTTCGAGCTGATCGGAAGAACCATTCTCTAGTTACTGAATAATAAAATTGACAACATGCTCTTCTCTAAAGGAAGGAGTACCATTGTTGAAGGCTCGAAACCTATGAGGTTTTTCTTAATTTACTGTCCTGAATCCAACGATTCCAAGTTTATGAACTATGTTAGGACTGCAAATTTAAACCTACAAAGTCTAAACTTGTTGGGTAATATTCTGTCTGTGATGTGTTAACCTTAAAAGACTAAGCCGGTCAGAAGAACCGTACACAATCTATTTAGAAGAGAATACGAACAGAAAGAGTACATCATTTTGAAGTATGACATCCATACGCTCCAATAACAATCTCAACCTTATCTTAAATACGATACATCAGCGTTAAAAAATTTCAGCATTATTAAACTGTCACACACAAACATAATTCAGGCATGATCTACATAAAAATAATTAGGGCTCCTACGAATGCCAATATTTCCATGATTTTTCTCATCGTTATAATACAACTGAGCTGAAAATCGGATCGGATAAGTTTCTCGGTTATAAAAGAAAAATGCAGTGGAAAAAAATCAGGCCCCACCGAGGACATGTAACTAAAACCTCCTTCCTAGCCTTCCTCAACTTTCCTTCTCCCTCACCTCAATCTTCTTCTCCACAAAGCATCCCTTCCATTTCCTGTGCTTCCATAACCCCCCCCCGCCCCCTCTATCTCTTAGTCATCCTACTTCCGTAAAAACTCTTCCGTCTGCAACTTACATTAGATATACTTAAGAGAATTTGCGCTTGGATTTTTTTTTTAAATCTTTTATAAACTATATTACAAGATAACCGTTCTAGAGAATAATATATATATATATAATTATATATATATAATTATATATATATATATATAATTATATATATATATATATAATTATATATTATATAAAATATATATTATATATATATATATATATATATATATATATTATATAAGTAATTTTTTCCACTGGGGGCCCCTTCAAAGGTTGCCGCCTTTTCACACCTATGTGCTAATGACCTTGACCCTATGATAATGACCCTTCCGGGCACGTGTCGCCTTTTCACACCTAGGTGTTACTTCCGGTTTGACCTTGACCTCGTGACTACCTCATCCCTTGACCCCGCCCAATACCCCCCCCCCACCGACCCCCCTTCGCGACCCCCCGTCGCGCCCACGCGCCCGCCCGCGCCCTTCGCGACCCCCGCGCGCGCGCGCCCGCACCCTTCGCGACCCTCGCCCGCGCCTTCTGCTGCGCCTTCTGCAGCGTCGTCCGGATCGCCCCCGCGCCTCGAATTTTTTTCCGATTTTATTCGATTTTTTTTTTTGAATTTCATTTGGATTCCCCTATGGGGTTTTCGAATTCTCAATCTCCTTGGATCAAGGTTTTTTGGATTCCCCCCCCCCCCTCTGGGAGCCCTGCTCTAATCTAAACAATTTAATTAACTAAGGGTGTTTACTCGGCGGTCAGTGACTCACATATCCCAAACTGATCTTGTTTGCCCATCTTAAATT
>NW_026466785.1:0-34830 GCF_026875155.1 Cherax quadricarinatus
GGAAAAAGGGAAAAAAAGACGCCCCCCTCTACAAAGACACGAAGAGTCACGACTCCTCAGAGTGCTAAATATCTGATAAAACGAAGGGAGGCGCTGACCAGGGAAGTGGAAACTATCGAACTTAAGCTAAATGGCTCTTACAGGAACCAGGAGAGGCAGGAGGAGCTTAAAGCTATTAGTGAAATTGAAAGAAATTCAAAATATTTCTTTTCATATGCCAAAAACAAGGCAAATACCACATCTAGTATCGGGCCCTTACTCAGACAGGATGGGACTTACACAGACGACAACAAGGAAATGAGTGAAATATTGAAATCCCAGTACGACTCTGTGTTTAGTGAACCACTAATCGGTCTGAGGATCGACGACCCAAATGATTTCTTCATGAATGAGCCTCAAAACTCCATAAATGTATGCCAGATTTCCGACATTACCCTAACCTCCGATAGATTTCGAAAAAGCCATTGACAACATGCCTATGCACTCAGCCCCGGGCCCAGACTCGTGGAACTCTGTTTTTCATTAAGAACTGCAAGAAACCCCTCTCGCGTGCCCTAAGTACACTATGGAGGAGGAGCTTGGACATGGGTGAAATTCCACAGTCACTTAAAACAACGGATATAGCCCCACTCCATAAAGGTGGCAGCAAAGCATTAGCTAAGAACTATAGACCAATAGCTCTGACATCCCACATCATAAAAATCTTTGAAAGAGTGCTAAGAAGCAGGATTGCAAATCACCTGGATTCCCAAAATCTGCACAATCCAGGGCAACATGGGTTCAGGGCAGGTCGCTCCTGCCTCTCACAACTACTGGATCACTATGACATGGCCTTGGATGCACTGGAAGAAAATCAGAATGCAGATGTGGTATACACAGACTTTGCAAAAGCATTTGACAAATGCGATCATGGCGTAATAGCCCATAAAATACGTGCTAAAGGAATAACTGGGAAAGTGGGAGATGGATCTTCAACTTCCTAACAAATCGAACACAAAGAGTAGTGGTCAACAGAGTTAAATCGGAGGCTGCCATAGTGAAGAACTCTGTTCCACAAGGCACAGTACTCGCCCCCATCTTATTCCTTATCCTCATATCAGACATAAACAGAGATATACACCACAGCACCGTATCATCCTTTGCGGATGATACTAGGATCTGCATGAGGCCTGTCATCTGCTGAGGACGCGGTTAACCTCCAAGAAGATATAAACAAAGTTTTCCAGTGGGCAACGGTAAACAATATGATGTTCAATGAGGACAAATTCCAACTACTCCGTTATGGAAAACTGAGGAGATAATAACTAGAACAGAGTATACTACTGACTTCCGGCCATACAATAGAGCGGAAAAATAATGTAAGGGACCTGGGTAGTAATGTCTGAGGATCTCACTTTCAAGGATCACAACAGTGCCACGATCGCACGTGCAAAGAAAATGATAGGATGGATAATGAGAACTTTCAAAACGAGAGATGCCAAGCCCATGATGATCCTTTTCAAATCACTTGTTCTCTCTAGGCTGGAATACTGCTGTACATTAACATCTCCATGCAAAGCAGGTGAAATCGCAGATCTAGAGAGTGTACAGAGATCCTTTACTGCACGTATAAGTTCTGTCAAGCACCTTAACTACTGGGAACGCTTGGAAGACACTTGACTTGTACTCGTTGGAACGCAGGAGGGAGAGATATATCATAATCTACACTTGGAAAATCTTGGAAGGAATGGTTTCCCAAATCTGCACACAGAAATCACTCCCTACGAAAAAAAAGATTTGGCCCAGGCGATGCAAAATGCCCCCAAATAAAAAGTGGGGGCCCAAATTGGGGTACACTAAGAGAAAACACCATAATTTTCCCGGGGGGGGCCCAAAACTTTTAAAACACCCTTTCCCATCAAGCATTGGGAAAAATTTGCCAAAAAAACCCCGGGCTGCCCTTCAAGAGAGAGCTGGAAAGATACCTAAATCGGTCCCGGGATCAGCCAGGGTTGGCCCCGAAAACTTTCGGCCCCTGCGTGGGGCCAGCAAAAACCGCCTATTAAACCCAGGCCCTGATCCATGGGGAGGCCTGGTTGGGTGGACCGGGCCGGGGGGGGCTTTACCCCGGTCCCCCTCCACCCCCCCCTTTCCCAAGGTTAAGCCCCAAGGGGGGCTGGACCCCCCCCCCAGAGCTCGGTGTAAACAGAGTTTCCCAAAGGGTGGGGGCCCGATTTCACTTGGAGGCAGTCCACAAAAATTTTTTCCACATTTTTCCTAAGCTTTACCCCCTCGGACTTCCCCCAGAACCACGTGAAACCCGGGGACCCCCAAATTTCTTCCCAGTATTCAGTCGATTTTTAGTAAACCTGCCCTGCACCTAAAAAATTTTCCGTTTCCAAGGGGTGTGTGCCCTCTTAGATAACTAGGGGAAAGAAATGGACACTAGTTTTCTAACCCAAAATGGAAAACCCCGGTACATACCGGTCATGAACGGGAAACCGGGAAAACAAAGGGCCCACAGCCCCAACTCACTCAAAAATTTTCCCCCCAGAACTCCCCCAAACTTGAGTAAAAAAAGGGGGAAGGTCATCTACGGAAAATGCCCCGGGTCCCCTCCACCAGATTTCCCCAGGTCTAGTAGGGAAGAAAACGTGGGGTGCTGCCTGCTGATCACAGCACTTTTTGCACCCGACGGTGTCTGGTTTAGAAGAAAGGAAACTCAGCCCTCAAACCAAATGCTCGGGTATTCAAATTTGGGGCTGCCAGTTCTCCCTGGCTAATATAACCTAGGTTTGCCTCCATTATTGGCCTTTTACTACCTATGTTAAAGTCTTAGATCTACATTATTATTCAAACAGTTCCCTTTCAATAATCCAAATTTATTAGTGTATTAACATATAAACAAACCTACCTTTTCCCTTTTAAAGGGGTAAATCTATAAATTAAGAAGTACCTTCCAACCCAACCTTCCCCAAACCCAGGTGGTGTTTTGGGGTGTTTTGGGGGGGTTGAAAGGGCCACCCAACCCGCCTTTCCACCCCGGGTTTGCGGGATCTTTGTACGACTTCCCGGGCCCCCTTGTGGAATTTTTAGGACCGAAAAAATTTTTCAACCCAGAGTGGGTGGGGTTTTAGCCATCCAGATAACCCGGGGTAGCAAGGGGTTTACCCCCCCCCAGAAAATAACCCGGGTGGGGAATTTTAAAGCCACCCAAGGTAACCCAGGGTAGGGAGAAATTACCCCCCCCCGGGGGTAACCCAGGGTAAGGGGGGTTGCGTCCGTGATTACCGGGATTTTAAACCTGGAGAGATTTCCCCGGGGGGGTCAACGCCCCCGGGGGCCCGGGTCTGTGACCAGGCCCCTGGTGATAAAAAAAAGCCTGTTTCAACCACTGCTACTGCGGGCCCTGCACGAAAAAACCAACGAAAACGAGCCACACCCCCGGGCGACGGGGCGGGAAACCACTTTAGGGCGAACAATCTTTCTTAACCAAATAAAAGTTTTTTAAGCAGAATAAGGTTTCTTGGGGGTTAAAAATCACTGATGTAGAAGGGTTTAATGTCTGAGCTTGTAGAATATTTTTGCAGTTTTCCCAACACGAGTAAAAATTTTTTTATGTATTTGATTTGCATCGCAGACAAGACAGTTGAGGTAGAAGATATTCTTTTTTTTTTGGTTTCTTTTGGGAAGTGAAAATAATGAAAGGACAAAATGATTTTAAACCGATTACTATGCGATCTTCTGAAATTTTAAAGGGAAATATTGGTTTTTTTGGCCTAAACAGTTGGCTTTTTCCCAGTCGGGAAATAGAAGCAGCAAGAGTATTAGCAAAGTGAAGATTTTGTCAGTCCTTCGTTATTTAGTAGTTTGAAATATAATTAATTTTACTCATGAGGGAGATGTTGGATTTTAAGTGGGACTTGCCCCGAATTTAAACAAAGGTTTATCAAAGCTTATTCCTTGGGGGATACCTGGGAGGTTTTCGGGGGTCAACGCCCCCTGGGGGCCCGGGCTGTTACCAGGGCCCCGTGGTGGAAAACAGAGCCTGATCAACCCGGCTGGGTTTCTGTTCGGCACACAAACCCCACATACGAACCACAGCCCGCTGGGTTTGGAAATGACTTTAGATGTCTGGCAAATGCCTTCTTGAAGACAGCCAGGGGGCCCGTTGGTTTAAACCCCCTTATGTATGGAAATATAAACCCTTAAAGGGGTATGAAATATTCTTTTTCCTTATTATACTGCTTTAAAAGTTTATATTTCCTTTGCTCGGGGATTTTTTTTACCATTTATTTCCCCCCTTATGTATGTTTTGGGGGTAGAATTGAAAATGGGTTTAAAATAAAGAAAAATTTTTGCATGTGGGTAAAAAAACGAGGGGTTAAAAGTTTTTAATGCCCTGGCTCATGGGTTTGAAAATTTTTTTATACTTCGGTTCCCATCTTTTTTCCCCCCAAGCTTTCCCCCCAGCCGAGTAACGAAAACAATCCATTGTTTTTTGAGGTCCCTTTGGGAAAAACGGGGGTTTATACCCCTTGGAAATTTGCAGTGTCCCCCAAAGGATACAATGTCATGCAAAAGGAGGACATAGTACTTTGGGTTTACATCTCAATTTTCAAAATATGAGGGTGAGGAACAGGGTGGGGGGGATACTGTACCTTTGGAACAAAAGGGTTTCCCCTCTGGCTTTCCCCTGACTTTGTTTACTATTTAAATTTTTTGGTTCTAGTACAAATTTAAAAAAATTTAAAAATAATACAAATTAAAGATAAAATTAAAAAAAAAAACAAGAATTTTTAATAACAAGAAAAAATAAATAATTTAAAAATTAATAATAATAATAATTAAAAATAATAATAATAATAAAATAATAATAATAATTAAAAATTTTGAGTGTTTTAAGGGGCTTTTTAAAAGTGTAAGGGGGGAAATGAAGATGAACCCCAAATGGTCCGTAGATTTAAATAATGCCAGTATTTAAAACCACAAACCTCACCCAACCCTGCTTCATTTCAGCAATTCATACCCGGTCTAAAAACAAGAATGGTTAAAAAAGCAAAGTGTGATTAATGGGGATAGGGAGCGGGTGTGTTAGAGAGAAGAGAGAGAGAGAGAGAAGGGTGCGGGGGTTGAGTGAGGGAGGGGGCCAGGTGTCGACTCAGTCCCAAATAATTCATAAAAAATTTTTGGGGAAGCCGTTTCCTGGACCCGACATTTCACAGTGTGTTTTTTATACACAGTGGGAGGATCACCAGGGCGGGGCTATAAAAAAAACACCAAGCAAATTAAATACTCCCGGAAAACGTTTATATCTATATACGTGTAAAAACCGAAGGCGTAAACTTTGTATATACAAAAAAAAGGAATTATTTTAGTTACCCCTTTTAAAATATTAAATTTTTGTTCTTGACCCGGTTGTGGACAGGTTACATGCAGCCTTAAAAACCCCCGTGTAGGTTTATAGGCCTGAAACCTAATAATCCAATTAACAAACTAAAAATTGTTAAACTAACCCGAAAAATTGGATTTTATAACTGGGAGTATTTAAACCCGCCTAGTTACTAGTCTTATAGTAAATTTATGACACAAAGGCATTGATACAAGGGGTTGATGAACCTAAGAAACCCCGCACCACCTGGCTCCAAAAAACTAAACTGGGTTTAAAAACCCCCACCCCGGGGTCCCAGCACCACCCGGGCCCCCAGCACACCAGGGCCCCCCCCGCACCACCTGGGCCCCCAGCAAACAGGGAGGGCTCCCAGCATCACCCAGGGGTTTAAAAGCACCACCTGGGGGTCCCCGCAAACCCCTAGGGCTCCAAGCATCACCCCGGGGTCACACCCCCACCAGGGTCCCCCATCACCAGGGCTCCCAAGCCCCCACCAGGGCTCCCAAACATCAGCAGGGTCCCCACATCACGGGTTCCCCCCGCATCACCAGGGCTTTCCCCCCCCTCACCAGGGCTCCCCCGCATCACCAGGGCCCCCCAGCATCACCCCCGGGCTCCCAGCCCTCAAACCACGGCTTCCCTGCATCGCCAGGGCTCCCAGCATCAGCAGGGCTCCAAGCATCAGCAGGGCTCCCCAGCATCGCCAGGGCTTCTAGCATCAGCAAGGCACCCCAGCATCAGCAGGGTTCCCCAGCATCAGCAAGGCTCCCCAGCATCACCAGGGCTCCCAGAATCGCCAGGGTTCCCCAGCACCACCTGGGATCCCAACATAACCAGGGCTCCCAGCATCACAAGGGCTCCAAGCATCACCAGGGATCATCAGCATCACCAGGGCTCACAGTATCACCAAAGCTCCTAACATCACCAAGGCTCCCAGCATCACCAGGGCTCCCAGCATTACCAAGGCTCCCCAGCATCAACAGGGCTCCCAGCATCACCAGGGCTCCCCAGGATCACCAGGGCTCCCAACATCACCAGGGTTTCCAGCATCACCAAGGCTCCCCAGCACCACATGGGTTCCCAGCAACACCTAGGCTCTCAGCATTGCCAGGGCTCCCCAGCATGACCAGGGCTCTCAGCAACACCTAGGCTCCCAGCATTACCTTGGCTCCAAGCAACACCTAGCCTCCCAGCCTCACTGGGGCTCTCCAGCATGACCAGGGCTACCAGCATCACCAGGGCTCTCCATCATCACCAGGGCTCCCAGCATCACCAAGGGTCGACAGCATCACCACAGCTCCCAGTATCACCAGGGTTCCCAAGCATTACAACAGCTCCGAACATCACCAGGGCTTCCCAGCATCACCAGGGCTCCCAGCATCACCAGGGCTCTAAGCATCGCGAGGCTCCCCAGCATCACCAGGGCTCCCAGCAACACCTAGGCTCCCAGCTTCACCAGGGTTCCCCAGCATCACCAGGGCTCACAGCATCACCAGGGTTCCCAGCATCACCAGGGCACTGCAGCACCGCCTGGCCCCCCAGCAACACCTAGGCTCCCAGCATCACCAGGGCTCCCAGCATCACCAGAGCTCTCAGCTACCGCTAGGGCTTCCCAGCTTCACCAGGACTCCCACCAACACCTAGGCTCCCAGCATCATAGGGGCTCCCAGTAACACCTAGGATCCCAGCATCACCAGGGCTCCCCAGCATCGCCGTGGCTTCCCAGAATCACGGCTACCAGCATCACCAGGGTTCCCAACATCACCAGTACTCAACAGCACCACCTGGGCTCCCAGCAACACCTAGGCTCTTAGCATCACCAGGGCTCCCCAATATCAACAGGGCTCCCAGCATCATCAGGGTTCCCAGCATCAACAGGGATCCCCAGCACCATCTGGCCTCCCAGCAACATCTAGGCTCCCAGCATCACAAGGGCTTCCCAGCATCACCATGGTTCTCAGCATCACCAGAGCTCCCCAGCACCACCTAGGCTCCCAGCAAAACCTAGGCTCCCAGCATCACCAGGGCTCCCCAGCATCGCCAGGGCTTCCCGTCATCACCAGGGTTCCCAGCTTCACCAGGAATCCCAGCATATCCAGGACTCCCCAGCATCACCAGGGCTCCCAGCATCACCAGGGCTCCCAGCATCACCAGAGTTCTCAGCATTACCAGGGCTCCCCAGCACCATGTGGGCTCCCAGCAACACCTAGGCTCCCAGGAGCACCAGGGCTCCCAGCATCACCAGGGCTCTCAGCATCACCTGGGCTCCCAGAAACACCTAAGCTCCCAGCATCACCAGGGCTCCCAGCATCACCAGGGTTCCCAGCATCACCAGGGCTCCCAGCATTACCAGGGCTCCCCAGCATTACCAGGACTCCCCAGCATCACCAGGGCTCCCAGCATCAATATGGTTTCCAGCATCACCAAGGCTCCTCAGCGCAACCTGGGTTCCCAGCAACACCAAGGCTCACAGCATCACCAGGGCTCCCCAGCATCACCAGGGCTCCCAGCATCACCAGGGCTCCCCAGCATCACCAGGGCTCCCAGCAACACCTATGCTTTCTGAACCATCTGGGCTCCCACCAACTCCTAGGCTCCCAACATCACCAGGGTTCTCCAGCATCACCAGGGCTCCCAGCATCACCAGGGCTCCCCAGCATCACTAGGGCTTCCAGCATCACTAGGGCTCCCCAGCCTCATCACAGCTCCTAGCATCACCAGGGTTCCCAGCATCACCAGGGCTCTCAGCACTGCGAGGCTCCCGAGCATCACAAGGGCTCCCAGCAATATCTAGGCTCCCAGGTTCACCAGGGCTCCCCAGCATCAGCAGGGCACCCAGCATCACCAGGGTTCCCAGCATCACCAGGGCTCCGCAACACCACCTGGCCTCCCAGCAACACCTAGGCTTTCTACATCACCAGGGCTCTGAGTCATCACCGGGGTTTCTCCAGCATCACCAGGGCCCCAAAAGAAAACACCTAGGTTTCCGAGAAATCAAGGGGTTTTTCCCAGCAACCCCAAAAATGCAAGCATCCCCAAAGGGCTCCCCAGCCTGTTGGGGTTTCCCCGGGGGTTCAAAAAGGCCCCCAAGAAACCCCGGGGTTTCCCCCAACATAAAAAAGGGCCCCCAATTGCATCCCCTGGGTTCCCGCAACCCCCTTGGCCCCCCCGCATCACCAGGGCTCCATAGCGCCCATCGGGCCCCAAACCCAGCACCCAACCAGGGTCCCCAGCTTTCCCCGGGCCCCCCACTAGCCCCCCCTGGGTTCCCAGCAACCCCTTATGCTTTCAGCATCCCCTGGGCCCCCAGCCCCCACCTAGGCCCCCCCAGCATCAAAGGGCCTCTCCCAGCATCACCAGGGCTCCAAGAATCCCCGGGTTTTTCAAAAAAACAACCCCACAGCTCCCAGCATCACCAGGGTTTCCCCAGCAAAAAACCAAACAGCTACCCAGCTTTAAAACCCAGGCTGCCCAGCATCACCGGGGCCCCCCAGCATCACCAGGGCTCCTCAGCATCCCCCAAAAAACTCCCAGCATCACCGGGGTTTTCCCAGCTTAAAAAAAGGGCTCTCACCATTGCGAGGCCCCCCCCCAGCTCACCAAGGTTTTCCAGAAAATGCCTTTAGACCCCTTTGTTTCACCAAGGCCCCCGGGCCCGCACGGGGTTTTTCACGCACCCACCAGGGTTCCCGCTTCCCCCGGGGCCCTCCCCACCATCACCTGGGCTCCCAGTAACCCTTTGGCTCGCAGAAACACCGGGGGTTCCCAGCACCCCCAACCGGGGTTTTGGTCAGCACCCGCCAGGGGCCCCCCATCATTACCGGGGTCACCCCAAAAAAACCTAAGCCCCCAACACCCCCTTTTGGCCCCCAAAAAACCCCTGGGCTCCCAACTTTAAACCTGGCCCTTCCCCAGTTTCGTAAAATGTTTCCCAGCCATAAACCACGGCTCCCAACATCACTTTTTTTTCCCACATCACCGTTCCCCCAAAAACCACCTGAAATTACCAGCAACACCTAGGCTCCCAGCTCACCAGGGCCCCCCAGCATAAACCGGGGTTTCCCCATCGGGTCCCTTGGCTCTCATAATCACCGGGGCCTTTTCCAGCTTTCACCAGGGCCCCCGCACACCAGGGTCCCCAGTTCCCACTTGTGTTCTCAGCAAACCTAGGCCCCCACACAACACCGGGGCTCCCAGCATCACCCCGGGGCTCCCAGAAAACACCTAGGCCCCCAAATCCCCAGGGATCCCACATAAACCGGGGTTTTCCAGGCACACCAGGGTTTCCCGCATCACCAGGGCCCCCCCAGCCCCCCTTGGGCTCTCAGCAACACCTAGGCTCCCAGAAAACACCAGGGTTTCCGACATCACCGGGGTTCCCGGGAAACCACCGGGGGCACCCAGCTTCACCAGGGCTCCCTGCATCCCCAGGGACCCCAAACATCACCAGGGTTTCCCAGCATCACCCATCTTTTCCCAGTATCCCCAAAGGGCCCTTCCCAGACCAAAAGGGGTTTCCCCAAACAACCCCTTTGACTTATACATCACCGGGGGGTCCCAAGAAACAGGGGAAAACCAGTATAAATCAGAGCCCCCCACCCTCACCAGGCCCCAGAATCACCAGGGTTTTCCCCAGCATCACCCAAGGGCTCCCCAGCACCATTGGGTTTCCAGAAACACCTAGCTCCCCAGCATTTAAAGGGCCCCTTAGAAATAAACCACGCTTCAGTTTCACCAGGATTCCCCAAAGCATCCCCCAGGGCCCCCACCAATAAACCAGGGTTTTCCAGCATCCCAAGGCTCCCCAGCCCCAAAAAGGGTTTCCCCCGCAACACCTAGGCTCAAAAGCTTGCCAGGGCTCCCCCCCCATCACCAGGGGCTTTTAAAAACCGGGGTTTTTCTCTTGGGGGGATTTCCTGTTCCGCACTGTTTCTGTCCTGAAAACCCAGTTTTGATTGGGGGTTTTTCCCCCCTTAAAGGGTCCCCCCCTATTTTCTAAAAATTTAAATCTCATCCATTTCTGGATTTTTTTTTCAATCTCCTTTCTTTTTTCCCTCCCGTCTTTCGTGTGTTTCCCTTTCCTCTCTTTTCCCAAAAGCCCATGGATAATAAACTGTTTTTTCCCCTTTTCCCTCCCCCCCATTGCCTCTCTCTCTGTGATTTTCGTTCCTTTTCTGTATTGGTAATTTTTTTTCCCCTTGATTTTTCCAGTGGCTTTGGTAGCTGGTTGTGCCTCAGCATTGGGCCCCTATCCCCTTTCCCATCTGCACCCATCGCTTTTCCCCTTTCCATTTCCCGGGGCCCTTTTTTTAAAAAGGTTTTGAAAATAACCTTTAGCAAAATTCATATCTCCTTCCCCCCTGTTCACCCCTCTCATTTTGTAGGGTGTGTCTTCCCCTGGTCATACCCTGAGATTCCCTTCAGCCTTTTTAAACCTTTCAAATTCTAGGACCTTTCCCCTGTCCTATTTTGTGCCTCCCAATTTTTCGTCCCCTTTCCCCCAACCTTTTTTCCCCCATTTCACAGAGAGCTCTTTCCCCAAATTTTTTCAAAAACCCTCTCCTAATTTTTCTCCCCAAAATTCTTGCTTTTAACCCCTTTTCCCACTGTTCCTCCATCCATTCCCCCCCTTACCAGTACCTTTGTCATCTGATCCCTGTTTCCCTGCGAGCCCAAACCCAATTTTTTTTTTTTTGAAAAAGAGAAAAAGGAGAAAAAGAGAAAAAAAAAAAAGGGGAAAGGGGGAGGGGGGCGAGAAAAGAGAGGGGGAAAAAAAGGGGAGAAAGGGGAGCTAGAAGGGGGGAAAAAAAGGGAAGGGAAAAAAGGGGGAGAAAAGTGGGGAAGGGGGGTTTAAGGTAAGAGGGGGGGGGGGGGAGGGGGAAAAGGGAAAAGAGGGGAGAGAGGAAAAAAAGAGGAAGAGAGAGAGAAAGAGAGGAAGAGAGAGGGGGGAGGGGGAGAAAAAGGGGGAAGAAGGGGAGGGGAAGAGGAAAAGAAGGGAGAATGAAAGTGGGAAGGAGGAGAGAAGGGAGAGAGAGAGGGGAAAAGAGAGAAAAGGAGAGAAGAGAGAGAGAGAGAGGGGGAGGGGAGAGGGAAGAGAGAGGGAGAGGAGGGGAGAGAGAGGGGGGGGAAAAGGGGGGAAGGGTTATGGGTCATTCACGGAAGGTGTAAAAATCCTGTATATGGGGTGGGGTTTTGGTGTTGTTTTAAAACTCACCTTTTTGTACTCCCCCTATTTGTGGTTGCAGGGGTCGAGTCCTAGCCCGGGCCCCGCCTTTTCCCCGGTTTGCTCCCTAGGCCCTCTCTCCCCCCCCGCTCCTAAAAGCTTTATCAAACCCTGTTTTAAAAAACTGTGTAGGGTTTTTCCCTTTCCACTACGGGAGGCTCGTAGGCTTTTCCCAAAATGCCTTAAAAACTCTATGACTGAAAAAATTTATTTCCCCTACTATCTCTCGGGAATTTTTTTGTGTCTTCAATTTCCCAATTTGGGCCTCTTGTTTCTGTGTCCCCTCCCTGGAACATCCTTTTCCTTGCCCACCTTGTCTATTCCATGCAGTATTTTATATTTTCTTTTATCAGTCTCCCTGACCCCCCTTTTCCCTCCAGTGTCGTCGGGCCCCGATTTTCCCTTAATCTTTTTTTTAAAATAGGACTTTTCCCCTTTTAACTCTGGAACAAAACCTTGTCAAAAACCCTTTTTGAAATTTTCTCTGTTTCTTAAACCGTGTTTTTATAAAGTGGGGTTTTTCCCAAACGGTGCTGCATACCCCCAGTAGGGGCCTTTGACATACACGGTTACAGGGGCCCTTTGGAATGTTCCCTTTAAAAGGGTAGGGAAAATGCTTTTTCCGGGTTTTTGCCGGGGCCATATGGCAGCAGTTTCTGATTGATGTGTGTTTTCCGGAGACTGCTCGTGTTAAAACTCCCCCAAGATCTTTCCCCTTTTGAGTAAAGGTTTGCAGTCTTTGGCCACCTAGCCTATCCCTTGTCTGTGGCCCTTCTGTCCCCTTCCCTTTTCTTCATGTTTTTGCTTTTGGCGGATTAAATTCGGAAGCCTTTGGCTGGCCCAGGGGGCCCCCAGTCTGTCCAGGTCTTTTTTAAAATTTCCTGCCTGGTCCTTCCTTTCAGTTTTAATTCCCCTCTTTAAACTTACATCATCTGAAAACAGGGACACTTCTGATCTAACCCCTTCCCCGTAAAGTGTTCACATATACCAAAAATAGCCCCGGCCCAGGACCGACCCTGGGGGGACCCCGCTCGTCACGGGTGCCCCTGGAAAACATCATTACTTTCCCATGACTCTTTTGTTGCCTCCCTGTCAGGAAATTCTCTGATCCATTGCATTTCCCCTTTTCCTTTTTAAAATGCCCCTTTGGATGCTCTAGCTTCTGCACTAATCTCTTGTGAGGAAACTTTTGTAAAAGGCCCCTTTTTGGCAGTCCAAAAAAGGGTTTTTGCAATCAACCCCCCCTCTCTCTTTGTCTTATTTTCTGATTTTATCAAAAAAACCCCAGAAAGGTTTGGGAAACAGGATTTGCCTTCCGTGAACCCCGTGCGGGTTGGATTTATACTCCTGTTCCGTTCCGGGTTGCTCCACCACTCCCCTCCTGAAATTTCCCCCATAATTTTGCAACTATACAGCAATAACACAGGCCCTATATTTTAGTCCCTCTTTTTGTCCCCTTTTTTTTGAAAATGGGAACTACTTTTGCCGTCTTCCATACCTCGGTGTTGCCCAGTTTCCAGGTTTGTTTTGAAGATTGGGGTTTAAGTGGCACCAAAAACAAAACCCTTCCTCCCTCTCAAAAGGCCCCCGGGGGAGAGATGTTGTCCGGTCCCTTTGGGCCTTTTGAGGTATTTTTTGCCCCTTAGCAGTTTTTTTCACCTCCCCCTCATCTGTATGTATGTCGTCCAACATTGGGGGGGTGTACCCTTGCGGGTGCCCCCCCATCTGGTCTGTCCACCCAAGTCCTTCCTGTCTTTTACTGTAAATATTTTCCTTTAAAATTTCTCTTTGTTGAGCCCCCCACATACCTCTTGATCGTTTCTTGTGGGTTTCCCTCCACCTTCTTTCCTCACCCCTTATCACCGGGTTCCTTGACTTTTTCCCTTCCCCCTAATGGGGTTTATCCCAGCAGTTTGGGGTCGATTTAAATTTTTCAAATGCTATGTGTTTTATACTGTCGCTGGGCCTCCCTCCTTTTTCTGCGCATACTCGTTTCTGGCCCCTTCTATAATCTCCTTGTTTTCCCCCGGGGCCTATGCCCCTGAAACCTTTTTCCTTTCTCTTTTTTGCCTTAGTTTTTCCCCCTACCCCTTTGGGGGAAAACCAAGGATCTTTTTGGTCTTCCTATTTTTTTCTTTTTCCCTTTGGGAACAAAACTTTCCTTCCCCCCTCCTTGCACTTTTTTTTGCCACATATTCCATCATTCTTTTACTGATTTTTCTCCCAATTTCTTTTTTGTCCACTAAACATCCTCCCGGGAAAATTTCCCTCATACCTGTGTAGCCCCCCTTTTTTTAAATTTTTTGGGCCCTGCCCCCTTCATTTCCCTTTTAAACCTTCTCCCCTTGAAAACTTACTATAGTAAAAACTCAAAAACCACATGATCGTAGCCCCAAAGGGGGTATGAAAGTGATGCCCCAAAAAATGGTTTGAACTCCTCGGGGTTTTGGGAAACAAGCCCAGTTTTTGCGGGCTATCCTCCCCTCTCCTCGGGGGTTGTGCCCCGGGAACATGTTGATGCATGGGGTTTTTTTTCAAGTCCCAAAATCCATCATTTTGGGGCCTCCCCATGTTTCGGGACCCCCATGGGGGGTTCCGGGGGTTTTCCCCAGTCGATCTCCCTGGGGTTTGGGAAAATCCCCCATTACCATTTTAACTTTGCTCTGCCTATGGCTTTTTCTTGCCCCCCTCAGCCGGGTGGGTCCACCATCCCCCCCTGTTGTTTTCTTCGTAAATCCTCTCTTGGGCCCCCTGCAGTTCTGTGGTGGGTTTTTTAAAATCACTCCAATGGGCTACTTTATGTTCTCCGGACTGGGAATTTTACCTTCAATGTAGTTTTCTTTTTTTCCAATAAAGGCCATGCCTTCCATTTTCCTCAAATCCCCATTGGGTTTTTATGAGCAGTGGGAAAACCCCCCTCCCCCTTACTCCCTTTTATCTTTCCCCCCAGGTTTTGATTTTCCTGTTGGGGAAGATTGGGGGTGTTATTGTGGGAGCGAAATTTTGTTTTTTGTGACTGCTTTTGATTGTCCCGGGGATTTTTCCCCTGATTCTTTCTTCCACTCCCCATGTTTATTCGTTATTCCTTCCCCGTTTGGGGGGGGGTAAAAAACCCTTTGTTTCTTTTCTATCATTGTGGTCATGCAAGAATATTGGGGGGGGGGGGGCGAGAGCCCTTTGGGGGGGGGCCTATATGGGGCTGTGGTGTAGGTTGGGGGTTTTTGTTGATGGGGGGGGGGGTCAGAATGCCCCTAAGGGACACTGTTGGGGGGGAGGTTTGTGATTGGGGGTTGGTGGAGAGGGGGAAAAGTGAGGGGGGTTGGGGTATAGGTTGCTCAGTTGCGTTGGGGAAAATCGGGGTGGGGTCTTTTTTGGGGGGGGAGATTCTGTGGGGTTTTTGTTTGCCCTTCCTCCTGGTCTGGGGCCCCGCTCAAATTTTTATTGCTTCTCTTTTCCCCCCTTGCGTCTCTGTCCCTCTCTTTCAGTGTAGTCCTTTCTTTTTGTGTTCTGCGCGGGGCAGGTTTTTTACTCTCTGGGACCCCTCTTTGTCCCCCCAGTCTTGCTTTTCTTGCAGAAACCTGGTTCGAACTGATTCCCTTCCCTTGAAAGTTACTCCCGACAGGGGCCCTATCCTTCCACTTGCAAACCACCCAATTTTCTGAAAAATTTTTTCCAAACCCGGGTTCATATTTGCCCTCCCCTATTGTTTTTTAAAGATGCCCCTTTAAACATTTTTTTCCCCCCTCCCGTTTTTTTTCTTTAAAATTGGCCCCCCCCTTTGGCCCTTTTTGGAGCCCTTTCACAAAAAATGACCCCTCGCCCTTTCCTCCTCCCACGAGTCTCCATCTGCTTCCCTGAGGCAAAATATTTCCTTCCATTGACATGTTTTTTGCTTCAGGCCCCGTTTATATCTGAAAATTCTAATTTTCAGTGAACGTCTTTCCCGACCAGCTGTCCCCTTCTTTCTGCAGTTGGCTGTTAGAATCTTGCATATAACAAAACCTTTATTGTCTTCGGACCGTCGTTTTTTTTCTTAGGTGGGTCATCGTCTTTTCCCTGGCCCCACTGGGTCTGATAGGGCCTTCGTGTACGGCATGTCTCCCTTGTTGTTTTCCATCCCCCCTTTTCGGCCCGACTTTTAAATTTTCCTTTTATTTTTTTCAGTTCCTTTCGTTTTTATCTTAGTGTGCTTTATGCTTTTTCCCCGGCCCCAAAGTTGGGGCTGATAGGGCCCCTTTGTGTACGGCATGTCCCTGTTGTTGCTTACCATCCCCTTTTGCGCCTGGGCTTTGAATTTTTCCCGATGTCACATCTGAATTGCATTTGTCTCTCTTTAAACTGTTTCAGGGGTTTGCAGTTTTTTCTTCCTTTAAACCCCTGTATCCTGTTTCCTGGCCAAGAACCCGTACTTTCCCCCCTTCCTGCAATTTCATCATCCGCTCCTCCTTTTTCTTAAACCCAAACCTTCTATTTTTCCTTCCCCCCTCTCCCCCCTTTTTTTGGGCTCTAACTCCCAGTCTTTCCTCCCTGGGGTTTGTCTACCAGATCTTGTTTTTTTCCCTTCCCCTAAGGGCCCCCCATTTTTTTTTTTTTTTTTTTTTTTTTTTTTTTTTTTTTTTCTTTTTTTTTTAACCCCAGGGCAGAAAGGGAGAGGAGGGAGGGGGGGTGGGGGGAGGAGAAAGGGTAAAAGAGGGGGGAGAGGGAGAGAAAGGGTAGAAAAGGGGGGAGAGAGAGGAGAGAGAAAAGGGGGTTTTGGGAAGAGGGAAGAGAAGAGAGTTTGGGGGTGAGGGTAAGACCCAAGGGGGAGAGAGAGAAATGTGAAAGGGGGAGAGAGAAAGGGTAGAGAGAGGGAGAAAGAAGGGAGAGAAAGAGGGGAGAGAGGGGAAAGGGGGTTTAGGGGGAAAAAGGGTTTTAGAAGAGAAAGAAAAGATGGAGAGAGAAACCTATAAGGGGAGAGGATGGGTAGAGATTGGGTTATGGGGGGGGAGGGGGAGGAGAAGGGGAGAGGGGGAAAGAGAGAGGGGGGGGAGAGGGGGGAAAAGAGAAAAGGGAGGGGGAGAAGGGAGAGAGGGGGGGAGAGAGGGGGGGAGGGAGAGGGAGAGAGGAGGGAGGGGAGAGGGGAGAGAGAGAGGGAAGAGAGAGGGAAGAGAGAGAGAGGGAGAAAGAGGAAGGGAAGAGAGGGGGGAGGGGGGAGGGGGGGGGAGAGAAGAGAGAGGAGGAGAGGGAGGGGAGAGAGAAGGGGAGAAAGGAAAGGGGGGAGGGGGGGGGAGAGAGAGGGAGAGAGAGAGGGAGAGAGGGAGAGGGGAGGGGAGAGAGAGAGGAGAGAGAGGGAGAGAGAGAGGGGGAGAGAGAGATGGAAAAGAGGGAGAGAAAAGGGGAGGGAGAGGGGAGGGGGGAGAGGGAAGGGGGGAGGGAAAAGAGAGAGGGAGGTGAGGGGAGAGAGAGGGGAGAAGGAGGGGGAGAGAGAAAGGGGGAGAGAGGGAGAAGAGAGGGAGAGAAGGGGGGGAGAGGTGAAGGGGGAAAAAGGGGAGGGGGCCCCCCGGGGGGGGGGGGGGGGCTGGCCCGGAGCCCCCCCCCCCACCCCCCGGGCTTTTGGGAAAATTTTTTTGGGGGGGGGAAAAGGGGGAGGGGGCCCGGAGGGCCTTGGGCCCCCCCACCCCCGGGGAGGGAAAGGGGGGGGAAAAGGGTGGGGGGGGGAAAAATGGCGAGGAAGAAATTTTTTTAAAGAAAGGAAACCCCCCCATAGGAAGAGGGGGGAGAAAAGAGAGAGGGGAAGGGAAAAGAGAGGGGGGGGAATTTAAGAAGAAAAAAAGGGGGGGAAATAAAAGGGGGAATGGGGAAAAAAAAAGAGAGTAAAAAATAAAAAAAGGGGACCAAAGGGAAAAAAGAAGGAAAAACCTATAAAGGGGAAAAAAGGCCCCATTTTTAGGCTTTGGGAAAAACAGAAGAAATAGGGGGGGTTTGGGGCCCCTTGGGGGGGCGGCAAATTTAAATCCCCTTTTGGCTCCCTTTTTTTTTATCCCCTCTTACTGGCCCCCCGGGGTTTTAAAGTTGTTCCCTTTTTTTAGAAGGGTTTTTAAAAGGGCCAGAAATACCCCAACCTTTTTTTTCCCCTAATAAATTGGGAACCAAAAACCGGTGATTTTTTTAAATAAGGGGAAAAGTCCCTTCCACCCCGGTTATTTTTACTCCCTTTTATACTTGTGACCCCCCTTCCGGGTAACCCTTTTTTGGCCCAAAATTTTTTCAAAAGTTGCCGTTCCCTTTTTGCCCATTTAACCCCTTAATCCTTGTATACTTTTACTTTTTTAATTTTACCTTTATTTTGGAAAACAAGGGGTTTTTTTTGATGCCCCCACCGTTAGGGGAGGGGGGCTCTTCCCTCAAACCTTACGCCCCCCCCAAAAAACCCTTTCCTCAAAGGGGGTTAATTTAATTTAGATTTGTATATTAAAATTAAATCCCCTTTTTGGCTCTTTTCCGGGTTTCCCACTTTTTTTGGTCCTTCCCCCCCCACTTAATTTATTGGTCTTTTTTTTACACTTTCCCTTTTGGCCTTTTTTGTGAACTTCCAAAAAGGTTTCCCCAACTACCCCCCAACCAAATGGCCCCCCCTTTTAAAATTTTTGTTTTTTATTTTAAAATTTAATTTTTCTGGGGCTTTTACCTTTTAAAATTTTTTTTCTTACCCCCCTTTTAAACCCCTTTTGGTTTTTCCTTTTGCACTCATTTTGCTTTTATATGTGAAAAAAGGGCCCCAAAAAGGGGAACTAAAACCTCAAGTGGCCTTTGAACAATTTTTTTAAATTTTGGTTTTTCTGTTTTTTTATTTTTTTGTTCTTGGTTTTTTGTTGGGTGTTTGGTTGTGGTTTTTTTGGTGAAAATGGTGTTGGGTGGGTTGGGGAAAAGCCCCAAAAGTGTGTGTGTGTTGGTTTTGTGTGTGTGTTCGTATTGTGTGGGTGTTTATGTGTGTGTGTTGTGTTTTTTGAGTTGTTTTGTTTGTATATGTTTTGGGTTTTTGGTTCCCACTTTGTAAAAAAGCAAAGGGGTTTTAAAATTTTGTTCAAAATTTAAAACCCCCTTTTTCCCCCCCAGCAAAATTTTTTTATATTGCCGGCCCTTAAACCCTTTAAAAATTTTTAAAATTTAAAAAAAGGGTTTTGCCCCAAATTTTTTAAATTTCCTTTCGTTTTTCTAATTTGATAGCTCGAGGAGAGTGCCCCCAAATTTCCCGCTAGAGACAGTACTATTGACCCCATGCAACTCAAAAAAGGTGAAAATTGCTTTCGGCCCGGCAGTGGAAATAAGTTGCGGGGTCTGGGCCTGTCCCGAAGTTGAAGAAAAAAATTTTTAAAGCTTCTCGGTAATTTTCCATAACTTCCTGTATCACTATAGTTTTGCTTTCTAATTTTTTCACTCACTCACTGTTTTTACTGACACATTAAAAATATCTCTTACTCCCGGGTCTTGAGTCGCACTTATTCTTCAAATCCCCCACTGCTTATTAGGGAACACATTACCCCTGACCAACCTTAAACCCTTCCAAGGGGCCCCCACTAAATATCGTAAGGGTTTTTTTAAGGGAGTTTTCGTGGGTTGAAGGTAGACACACTTGTGGATGGTAACTATATTTTTCAGACGAGATGATGGGGGAGGGAGCCCCGCGGGCCTTGCCTTGCTGAATGGTCGGGGCCGCCGGGGGGGGGGGGGGGGGAAAAAGGGCCTACACTCTGCATCCCGTGATTCACACAAAGCCACGGGCCTAAAAGGGGACTCGATCAAAGCCAGGGTGAAAAAAATTTGCTATGGATATAAAACGGGAAATACAGGGATCGAACTATGCTGACGCTCGGTCTGTTACTTTTTCGTCCCCAACCTAATATACACGCGAACGGGCAGGCGGATCGGGGCTGATTCTATACATAACAAATTAATTTAAACTTAGAATAATGGATGGTATCAAAATGGATTTTACGTAATGGGTTAACGTATTCATTAAAAACTTAAAAAAAATATTGTAAAATTGGAGAATTGATCGATCGATCTGATTCATGACCTACGGTTTTGGGAAGAATAATATATTTTATACAAGGTGAAATTAACAAAAAAGCACCCGGTGCACTCGACTATTACTGCAATTCTCAAAATAGGGAGGGAACGTGAACACAAAATTCTGACAAACATAGTTTAATAAAAAACCCAAAACAGTTGGGGAAAAATTTTTCATCACTCGGACATCTAATTATACAGACTATGTACTTTTAAACCCCAAAATCTGCGAGGGTTGGGTTTACATTGAGATGGTTTTTCATCTCTGGGAGGTCGAATTCCTCTGAAATGGCTAACACATGCCTTGACTGAGAGAGTTGAAGGATATCTCCAAAAGAACTTGGGGTTTTCATTACTTGTCGAGTACGCAAGGATAACGACATTCGGGTTAGTATCGACTGGTATCTGGGGTAGGAGTACAGGACAGGGGATTGCGAGTCTGTCACGTAGTCTGGTAGAAATACCCCAAAAACATCGCATACAATTTTCATATTATCTAAAGGGGGGGATTTTTTGTATTTACCAGTACAAATTTTCTCTAACCTTATACTTATTCCCAGGAATGTCTACAACTGGGAAAGGTCCGACAAACTTTTGATCGGCTTGGGATTTCGGATGTTTTGTTGAAATTTGTCAGATTACTCTTACCTATTTAAATTTTGACGGTTTAGCACGGCTATTATTACTCTAGTAAATCTGCTTTTTGTTTTTTATAAAGTGTTTAAACAGACTTCTAAAAACACTCTGGGCCATGCTGGTACGTTCTAAAAAATCATCGGGTTGAAATTTAGGTTTCGGAGTGGAATTAAAAACTCTAGGGAAAACGTTTGTCACCCCATAAAAGGGCATAATGTTTGGGAGATACCTATGGAAGCTTTTAAGCAAATTTTGGCACACTGGACATCTGTATACTTCATCCAATTTCCCCTATTGGGTTGATAGTGGCTCCAGGACATCAACTACTTTTTTATTGGTTCTTTCGGAACCATTGCTGGGGCGGATGATGAGGAACAAGGTGGTTTTTAAGATCTTGTAAATAACAAATTTTCAAGAATCTAATTACAAAATTCACCCCCATTATCTTTTACAAAGGGACTTTGGGGTGTATGCTGCAGATAATGCGTTCTTTAAAAACGTTTAGCTCTGTCTCTGCAGTCTTATCTGCAATAGGAACTAACTCAAAATTTTGGTAAAAAGGTCTACCATAACACAAATGTTTTTTCCTTTTGGGGGAAAATTTTTAAAATTTGGTTAACAAATCGGGGGCAACTCTTTCCCAGGGTTTCGTAGTGGTTGGGTACACTTGGTTTGGGGTTAGGCCCATTGACATTTCCTTTATTGCATACAGACATACATTTTTGACATAGTCGGAAAGTCAGTTGCCATACGTGGCCAAAAGTTTTTCATTCTGGTTGTTTCCCAGAACGATCCATACCAGGGTGTGCAACACCTGGTGATATAAAACTAGCTGTGAGCTACTTCACTAGTGACTGGGGGAATTTACAAACTGGTAAACTCTTCGCTTGGAGTACCCAACCGGCTGTTCTACAGAATTTTTTTGGTCTTACAAAGCACTAAGGGGTGCTGGTGGCTTCACAGAAAAATGAGATCTTCCGGGAGCGGGAAATCGAATCACCAAAAACCCACATGGGTCTTCCTTTGTGCATTTTGACATCCTCGACAGTAAATGGGGATCTGAAGTAACACACTAACGTGTCGCGAAAAAAGCATCTGCATTAAAAATTGACTTCCCAGGAAAATGTTCAAAAGGGGGATTAACTTTTGGGATAGTAAGGTCCATTGGCAAACCCTTTCCCATAGGCTGTTTGTTCGGGAAATAAAGGTATCATAGCGCTGGTCTGTCAAGACGAACAGGGACGGGAAAAATGATGTCTGGGAAGTGTTTAAAAAAGACCATACTATTGCAAAAGCTTTGTCCTTTACTGTAAAATTACATTCCCCTTTCGAAAGGCTCGGCAGAAAACAAGCTTTGTACTTATCAGTCTTCTGAGCTATACGCACCTATGCCAATTGAACGGCATCAGTTGTCAGATAGAAGGGCTTAAAAAAATTTGGAATTTCAAAATTGGAGCAGTGTTAGCTTTTTTTTTAGATTTGGAAGCTGTTTCTTGACGGAAGGCCCAAAACAAAAGGGCATCTTTCTTAAGAAATCTTTAAGGGGAGCAGCTATGGAAAAAAAATTTGGGGCAATAAAAGATCTAAAAAACCGCTAACCCAAAAAGGGACTTCGGCATCAGCGTTTTGGGATTTGGAAAATTTTGTACAGCATTTACTTTTACTTTGATCATCAAACCCCCCTTGGGGGCTACGTGCCCAAGAAACTTAATTTCTGATCTGAAAAATTGACATTTGGACATTGTCTTTAAATTGGCTTCTTCAAGCTTTCCAAGACTATTCAATTTTTTTCGGGTGTGGTCCACGTCTTCGGACATGACGAACGTCGTCTAAGTACACCATATGTTTTATTATAAGCCCTTAAAGATTTTGGTCATGGCCCTAAGAACGTGTAGGAACGATCGTAATCCAAAACACCTATGGAGGAAGTGAAATGACCTGGGGGAGTGGAGAATGTTTTTTAACTTTGGGCTGTCCTGTGAAGGGATTTGCCAAAACCCGTAAAAAGCCCGGGTGGGAAAAAGCTTTGTTATCTCCGAATTGCGTAAAAGGTACCTAGTACAGGAATGGGACACGATCTGAATGGTTTTCGCGTTTAATTTTCCAAAGTCAATCACCGGGCGCCAAGTGCCACCCTTTTTAGGCACTAGGATCAAGGGCGCATTCCAGGGTGAATTGCTATGTGCAATAACCCCTCATTGGGGCATTTGCTGATCAGTTCCTCTGCGACAGAAAATTGTAAATGAGGCATTCGTACGAAGGTAGTAGATGGGTCTATTACCAGGTTCAAGTGGAATACGATGGGAAAATAAGTTGTTATACCCCTCTTACCTGGTAAAGCAAAGGCTTTTCGACGTTTGTTCAACAAGTCAACAAAACCTTTTACTTCGTCTGGGAAGTCAGTGGGGGGGGGGTAAGTCTTTCCCCTCAACGGGGGAAAAGATGATCCGGGGAAATGGAAGGTCTCCCCCGGGAGAAAGCCCGCCCATGGTCAGGTGACACGTCACCGTACTTGAACAGGGGAAGGATATAACTGGTCAACGAGGGGTATTTGCCTGAACGAACACTGTGACCCCAAAATTTTTGCAAGGGAAATAGATCTTCTGTCTTTTACAAAATGTAAGGGAAGGGGTTTAAAAAATAAACCTTTGACCTTGCAGGAATCATTTTCAACTAGGACGTTATCACCATCTGGAACATTAGGAAAAACAACAGACACTTATGAGGCACTGCCGCAACAGAACGTCTTTTGCAAACGGCATGGACATCAACAAAAATGGGGATTTTCTTTTTCAAAAATAATCGTTTTTCCACAAGGGGTCCCCTTTGGAGAAACTACTTTCTTGGGCAGCAACTTGCAGGGGTAGGGAGGCCTCAAAGGGTCTGAGCGTCCCCGGACACTTAGGCAATACACTATCTTGCTATTGAAGGGGGGGGAACACAGATGGAGGACAGAGTTACCCGTCCCTGACCGTTGGGTTCGCACTGGAGAAGCATTGGGTTGTAAGGACTTAATCGTAATCATACTTGCAGCAGTATACAATTTCGATCCAAGTGGTAACCCCAGAATGGAAACGTTAAGTGTCTTTTGGGCATGGGCCCTCGGGATGGGTCGAGCACAATGCGTAAATTTGATGGAAGCAAATCCCCGAAGAAGGGGCCCAGGAAATAAATTTTGGGCGACAACAAGAAAAGCCCCAAAATCTTGCCCTTTGGGTATAAGGGGAGCGAAATCTGACCCCGGACTCGCAGAAAGAACCAGCTACTCCACTAAGGGAGGGGTTTCAGTAGTTTGGGTTTAATGAGGAGGAACGTCGTAACCCCTTCTCTTTAAACAAGCTAGATAATGTATTAACTTGCGCCCAGAGTCCATAACCATAACGGGCGCATTAAAGGCAGAAGCTTTACTAAAAGGGCCCAACGTTGCATTTGGGTTATATGCAAACGGAAGGGGGTTGTCCGGAGAAGCAAATTTTTTACTTCATCCCCAAATTCCTCTCGTCAAGACGTTGAAGCAGATTATCAGCAGGATTGTCATTTTCGAGATGCTTAAGCTTTAAAGGGTTGTGAAAGGGGAAAGGTGTATTCATTTCACCTACGTCACCCTTGGGCGGTTTGACTGGGGGGGCCTAAATTCCCCCCCGAATTGGGAAAAATGAGCCTGTTCTGATTAGATTGTGAACCACACGTCTTTTTCCTCTCCTCTCGCGGGTTGGAACGGCCCCGGAAAAACAGGTACTGCATATTGTAAGGCATTGCACTCAGATGTGTCATGTCCCGAATTCTATGATAAATACAGTTGGGGAAAATCGGAAAATGTACTATATCGTACACGTTTTTAGGGTGACTGTCATAAAAATTATAGCGATATCCACGGGAAAAAAAACCCTTTTTACAAATTCTTTGACGTGGTTACTGTACTCTATGGTTGGGTAGGGGAAAGTGGCTTTAACACTTGTTTGGATTGGGCGCGAGTGTTGCGGTTGGGAGGTTTGGTAGTAGCACAAAACTAAAGGAGGGACAGGGTTGGAAAGGTTTTGGCATAGACCTACATAAGGGGGGTTCCCCGGACACAAATTTGTACTGGATTAGAGCTTTAACGGGCCCTAGTAGATCTAGCGGACTTGAATTGTACACATACTTAGATGTCGGTTGGGATTGTTTTTTAATGACTCCCAAAAACAGTAATTTTGGCAAACCCATCAAGGGGGTTTTTCATATCTTTAAAAATATCTTTAATTTTGGCCGCTTTAAAAAAAAAAAGGACATTAGGTTATTAAACGGGGGCAAAATCCCTAATGACTCTTCTGGTTCGGGGCCGTGCAAACTAATTCTTGAGAACAACGAAAGGGTCGGTTTCTGCACCGGGTTTAAGATATTTTTGAATTAAAATTTCATAATCTTGCCACCTGGTTTAAACTTTAAGTCCCTTTATACAAATTAAATTTTAAAAACTTTGGGTGCTGGAGACGGGCTAACCTCTTTCCCATACTTATTGAAAACTCTCGTTTGGGGGACCCTCAACTGAAGCGTTAGCTCTGGCCTCTAACTGCGGGAAACCAACCCTTTAAGGTTGTCTGGGGCACCATTGAAACAATGGCATAGCATCATACGGGCAGACTGAATTCGCGGCTAGAAGTCTGAGTATGTCTTCGTTTTATAAGGAGTTACTCGAATTTTGGGACAAATTTAAAGGTTGTATAGCAATGTGTGAGGCATTTGCTTGAAAAAACTTGAGACATTTTTGCAAAAGTAAAAAAAGAATTTAGAGAACCCAAAAAAAAATGATAACTGAGAACACACAAAACCCGGAATTAAAAGGAAAAAATGCTTACATTCTGATAAGTAATTAAAAAAAGACAAGTTTCACAATAAGCAAAAAACTCACCAAGAAGAATAGCAAATTTAAAAAACACTGAAAATCAAGAGAACCTTTTACTTTGCTCAAATTTTAATTTGCTCAACTTTTACTTTTAAATTTAATAAAAGGGACAGTGATTGTCTTTACTTTTAAAGCAACAAGGAAATCACAATAAAAATGATAAAATGACTCAATAAATTTTGCAAAAATTAAAACAGACACACAAAACACTGAAAAAAAATAAAAACCGACAGAAAAAAAACTATGCACAGAACAAGGGATAAGAAAAACCGCACGTAATAAAATGTAGCAATTATCAAAATTTAACAAATTGAATCAAAATATTGCACAACACTGCTAAATTTTCTGCAAAAAAAAACTTTATAGCAAAAACAATTTTGGGAAGAATTATTGCAAAAAAGAATAATGTGCAATAAAAAAAAATTAAACAACAAAAAAGAAATAAAACAAGGAAAAAACTTTAACTCTTAACGCACTTAAACAACACTTAACAAGCAAAAGAACAATTTACTTTAAAAGGAGAACTTTTAAAAATTCACTAAGAGTGAATTTTTTCAATAAAACATGAAAATAATAGGGGCAAAACACAAACAAAAACAAAAATTTTAACATTACAGGAGGGAACATAATTACAACATAAACACAGTACAGAATTTTCTTGCAATGAAACTTGATGTGTGAAAAATTTTGTAAAATTATTTCTTGCTTGGACTTTTAAAAAAGGCACTATTTTCTGGGAAAAAAAGACAAATTAAAAACAGCTAAATGAAAGAATATGAACACAAAATGTTTAACAACAGGGGAACAAAAAAAAAATACACAAATCTGGGGAAAAAAAAAAAATAACAGACAACACTGAGTTGTGAAGCAGAATAGAGGTGAAAAAAATTTTCTGAAAACTTTACTGGGAAAACTAAAACACAAGGGATTCTGAAGTGTAACACAAGTTCATACTGCTCATTTGTTGCACACCAACAAGGGAAAAACTAAGTATTACTTTTAATTAAAAAAAGATACCAAAAATAACAATATAAGTAAGCACGAAATTAAAATGAATTTAAAGGGATTAAAAAAATTAATGCAATCAGACATGATAAACATGAGTCTGATCAAGAGTACTGAATTCACTAAGAGAAAAATCACTGGGGAAAACAAAAGAAAAGCTCAACACAGGGGGTCTGGTGGCCTGGTAGTTAACGCTCTCGCTTCACAGGGGTGAGGGCCTGGGTTCGATTCCCAGCAGAGTAGAAACATTGGACGTGTTTCTTTCCACTGTTGTAGCGGTAGCGGTAGCGGCAGTGGCAACAGGAACCTTGTCCTCTATTTTACTTCTACCTGAGGTTCCAGCACCCCAGTGATGACCTAATCAAGACCCGCATAACACTAACATGTGTGGATACCCAGAATGATAAAAAGCAACTGCAGAAATCACCCAAAAGTTAAAAAAAATTTACCAACTAATGGGGACTCGTTCTAGCAACTCCTACCCCGCTGAAAACTGAAGTCATTACTCCACAACATTCACCCAACCCCCTCGCCTATATTCACCGAAGCCACAGCCAATGGACAAGGGTCAGAACAATAAAAGAAGATCCAGTAACCAGCAAAGGACTCCTAACATCAAAGGTGGAGAGCAGTAATACACGAGGAAAACTTGTAGTACTGCCAGCCAGGACACAACCCTCATCACCCACCGACACCACCACAACACACGACAGACGACAACAAACATGGCTCCCGCTACAGTCCAAGATAACTTCCCCGTATTTGATGTCAAGAAGATCACCGACCAGAAATAGCTAAAACTCCTTATGATTCAAAACCCAAACGATCACCAAACAAACTCAAGAAATGCGGGAAAACTAAAGGCTAGCAATGCAGATTCCCTCAACAAGATAAATGCTCTATAACATAAACTAGACACTCTAGAACAACAAAGCAACACCACACCCGGTCCCTAGACACCATCAACACTTTAAAAGCCCAAAGGGTCACCCTACTTATCCCAACATTACAGAGGAAAGATCAAGAGTGGCCCAAAACTTGCCAATGTCAAAACCCAATTTCCCAAAGGGACATAATGACCAACAGCAGCTATCTGACGCTGTTGTATTTAACAGCAAAATCTCCACCCACAGTCCCCCAAGGCCCTGCATGGGACCCCCCTACAGCTTTCAAGGACCCCTTCGCCTTAACATACGTAGTGATGATTTAAAGGATTGCAAACTGTGGGCTATCATGGGTAAAAAACAGTGCTGTTAAATTCCCAAAAACTAGCTTAAAAAGAAACAACCTACTAAAAACATCTATTTCTATGAAAATGATGTTTACGTAAATGAGTGCCTTACCAAAACGAGAAAAAACCTTCTTTATCGGCTAAGAAAACTGCGCTATGCCCAAAAAATCCACCAGTGTTTTGTGAGGGATGGAAAAAATAGCAGTTAGGAAACAGCCACTGGAAAGAGATACTTATCCCCACAAAACATGCCTTAAAACATTCCTAAGTGAGGCTGGACTAACAGAATCGAGTAAAGTGCGATAATACCACGTCCACCGTTAGTGTTATATTGTCATAAATTTGTGCCCCCAAAAATTTTCTAATTACTCCAATACTTTTAATTGTCATTGTTGTATCAAAGACCATTTACCTCATGTCTTAATTGTATTAAATATCTACAGAATCTATCCCCTTTTTTTACAAATTACCACTTTCACTGTTCCATCTTATTTTTTTTTTTAAATAACCATAATTGGTCTTCAATAATTCTACCTCACTTTAAAAAATACTCAATTGCCCAATTTTATTCTAAACCCCTATTATTCCCCAATTTTATTTTTAAACTATATTGTCAAACTTATTGTAAACTTTTTTATGACCATTTTTATTCCTTACTTTTTTAACCTGTATTTTAAACTACAACTTTTATATCATCCTGTCTACCATCTTACTAGCATATTAAAACCCAAAGTCATTGCCTTTTTATTTTTATCAATTCTTTTTTTTTTTTTTTATCTTGTACCTTAATTTGTGTATTTTTCCTGTCATTTAAATCTAATTATACTCTAATTCTTGTAAACAACTTATTTAAGACCTTAGTGCAATTACAATTGAGAGTCTTGTTCCTTTATTATATTATTAGATTAATCACAGTTTTACTCTAGCTCATTCTAGCTCAATACATAGTCAATACCAAATTCACTATACTAGACCATAGTGCAATTACTAGTGAGAGACTGGTGCTATTTGTAATTGTATTTTTATATTATTTAGACTAAGTTGTTGTACTATAGCTCTTTCTAGCTCAATACATAGTCAATACCAAATTCACTATATTAGACCATGTCCCAATTACTAGTGAGAGACTGGTGCTACTTTTAATTTGGGTATTTTGATTTTATTAGTTTAAAATTTCAGTTGTACCATAGCTCATTCTACCTCAAGACGTAGTCAATACCAAATTCACTATATTAGACATAGTGCAATTACTAGTGAGAGAAGTGCTTTTTAATTTGTACTTTTATATTATTAGTTTAAAAACCTATTGTACTTTAGCTCATCTAGCTCAAAAATAGACTCCACAAAATTTCATTATTAGACCTTAGTGCAATTACAAGTGAGAGTCTTGTTCTATTTTTAATTTGTATTTTTATATTACTAATTTATACCTAGTTTTTACTTTGTTCTTTCCAGCACAACACACAGACAACATCAACTTCATTATGTGTAGTAGTGACTATACCCTACATGCCCAAACTACTATAGCTATATACTTGTCCAAACTTCCAACCACTAAAAGATATCAGTAGTAGAACAACACACAATCAGGATAATAAATAACCATAATTTTAAACCCTAGAAGATGATTGATTACGTTGACCTGATCTAAACCTCCTTAACTGACACCAATCAAACCTATTGGAAAGTAACTGCCTTTATTACACAGCATCACAAGCCCCCACTATCCTAAACAATGCTAAGTCTATCAGTACTTACTACAACATCAGGTCCTTAAGCAACACTATGATGCCCTCCTAGCACTCCTTGAATCACTAAAGACACCTTCCCCTGCATTATTTTTTACTGAGACCGGGTCTTAAAAGGACACAATAGATATCTCCCCTCTACCAGGATACACAGCATTCAAAAACTGAGAACAAACCAATTTGGGGGGTTTGGTATTGCAATCTATTACTCTAACCAATTATCTTGTCTTGCACCACTTGCTTTAGTGATGAATATGGGGAAAACATTTTTGCTAATTTTACTGTAAAAAACCTTAAGACGCCCATAACAATCGGGTGCCCTTTACCGGATACCTCACACAAACATCCCAAATTTCAGGAGAAATTAAAGTCACTAATAACAAACAGACAAATGAAAAAGCACCACCTTCTCTTAGCTGGAGACTTCACATCAACTTGGCTTATAGATGATCAGCTGTAATGATTTCATCAACAATATGAACAACACACTTCTCATACCAAAAAATAACTAAACCAACCAGGCTCACTGAGACAAGTGAACCATAATAGACCACATATGGGGCCAATATTTCTAGCCCCCTTAAATAGGGATAATCACAGATAGCACTACAGACCCTACTACCTTCCTCCTGACAAACATTAGTAAACCCCCACTTGAATACAACAAAAGTCTCCATTTAGACTCCATGACGAGGCCTCAGTAAGGAAGTTCACAGCTGACCTAGGACTGTTGATTGGCCTACAGAATTCTCCAAGGCCAATGGTATTTATGACTGGACAGACTCTTTCTTTACAAATTACTTAGACTATACAACAAACATTGTCCTATAAAAACAAAACAGATCTAAACAAACGGCTTTAGTTGCCCCTGGTAACCAGCACCATTCTGAAAATCCCTTGACAAGAAACCCAATATGAAAAGCAATATAGACAGGGTTAATACACAAAGTACTCTTAAACACTATTCATCAGCTCTCACCAAAGTAATAAAAAAAGCCAAAAAACTATTTTACTCCCGTAGATTCACAGACACTAGAGGAGATATAAAAAGACTGGAAAACACTCTCTCAGATTCTAGGGACCCCCAAAAATGAGAAAAAAACAAGAATTTTTGTCCCAACTAAACCCAATGAAACACCACTACATCCCACTGACACAGCTAACAAGATAAACGATTCTTCTCAACAAAGGATCTAATCTCGCCAGTAAAATCCCCCATACCAATGCATGCCGGGGACTACCTAGATGGAAAAATTTCCTAATTCCTTCTTCTTGCACAACTGAGCCCACGAAAGTCATTGAGATCATAAAGTCACTTAAAAATAACTCGGGAATCTGTCTCATGTCCCACCCTTACTGTACAAGCGAGTGGCCATGTCCTTTTGCATGCTAAATTTTATTACTTTTTAACAAGTCAATAGAGACTTGCACCTTCCCCAAACTACTCAAGATGGGAAGGGTTACACCAATACATAAAGGTGGTGACCCTACAGACTTAAACAACTATAGGCCAATATCTAACTTACCCTTGCTATCCAAATCTTTGAGAAACTCGTGCACAGGAGACTGTATTCATTTATAACGGCTAAAACATACTCAACCCTGCCAGTTTGGGTTCAGGAAAAATAAAAGCACTAATGATGCAATCATAAAAATGCTGATCTGCTTTACCGCATTGGAAAATAAGGAATATCCACTAGGAATTTTTATTGACCCAAGAAAAGCTTTTGACACAGTAAACCACCAAATCCTACTCCACAAACTTGACCACTACGGCATAAGAGGCCTGCGCTTGCTTATTTCAAATCTTACATTACTAATAGGTATCAGTACGTCACCATTAAAGAACCGCATCAGCAACACGGCCACTTGATACTGGAGTTCTGCAGGGAAGTGTCCTTGGTCCCCTGCTCTTCCTCATATACATCAATGACATTCCAACGTATCCCAACACCTGAAACCCATTCTCTTTGTGATGACAGACTTATGTCATCTCTCACCCCAATCTTGCCACCCCCAACACCATTGTGAATGAGGAGCTGATTAAAAAATCGACTTGGATGACAGCCATAAACTTACGCTTAACACTGACAAAACTTACTTTATTTTTGTTGGTAGCAGAGCAGGAGATGCACAAAATTAACATTAAGATTGACAACACTCTAATTACCATAAAAATGGGGGAAAAATTCCTAGGCTTATACCTTTACAACAACCCGAATTCAGCACCATACCAGCATATAGCCAAAAAAGTATCCAAACGGTTGGGTTCCTCTCCAAGATACGTATAGTGCCCCAAAATGCCCTTCTCACACTATACCACCGCTTATTTATCCATACCTCACCTTGCTATTTGTGCTTGGGGATCAACTGCAGCAACACCTAAAGCCAATAATAAAACCCCAAAAAAGCTGCAGTAAGAATAATCACTAAATCCCCTCCTGGCAGCACCCCCCCACTCTTCAAAGATCTAAACTTATCCCAGTTCAGTACATCCACACTTTTCTAAATGTGCAATCTATATCTACAGGGCCTTAAACTCTAAAATCAACCTTGACCTAAACGCTTTCTTGATAGTTGTGACAGAACCCACAGGCATAACACCAGAAACAAACATCTCTACGACATTCCCCGTGTCCGACTAAACCTTTACAAAAATTCAATGTATGTCAAAGGCCCTAAAATCTGGAATACCCTACCTGAGAACTCTAGAACTGCAGACACATTCATCACCTTCAAAACTACCATTAGAAAACATCTTATCTCCCTGATACACCCCGTCAACTAACTACACGAATACCACCTGGTGGTTCACACTTACACTCGCTCACTCATTTGACCATAAACAGAAATATTAATGTGATGAATGGTTTTGAAAACCGACAAGTTGAAGAATTGAGACACTTATGCAACACATGGGAATCTTTATTGAAGAAACGTTTCGCCACACAGTGGCTTCATCAGTCCAATACAAAGTAGAAATGGGTAAGGAGAGTAGAAGTATGAGGTAATCAGTCCCTCAACCTGGATTCGATGTGTTCAGTCCATCACTCTTGTAGTAAGTGCAGCATAGGGCCAGAGAGGTGGCTTATATACTGCGGTGAGATGAGTTGAAGCAGGAGGAGGCGGGATCTTAGTGGGACCTGCCACTAATGTAAGTAGGTCATCGTCAAAGGTTTTGGGCAAGCGTTGAAGTCTTTGTACATTTCTACTTTGTATTGGACTGATGAAGCCACTGTGTGGCGAAACGTTTCTTCAATAAAGATTCCCATGTGTTGCATAAGTGTCTCAATTCTTCAACTTGTCGGTTTTCAAAAACCATTCATCACATCTGTCAGACACTGCAACATCATGGAATCTTGGTACAAAGACTTCAACGCTTGCCCAAACCTTTGGACGATGACCTACTTACATTAGTGGCAGGTCCCACTAAGATCCCGCCTCCTCCTGCTTCAACTCATCTCACCGCAGTATATAAGCCACCTCTCTGGCCCTATGCTGCACTTACTACAAGAGTGATGGACTGAACACATCGAATCCAGGTTGAGGGACTGATTACCTCATACTTCTACTCTCCTTACCCATTTCTACTTTGTATTGGACTGATGAAGCCACTGTGTGGCGAAACGTTTCTTCAATAAAGATTCCCATGTGTTGCATAAGTGTCTCAATTCTTCAGAAATATTAATCTCAGTCTTAAAATAATGAATCCTGTGATACTCCAATACTGAAACTATATACTGTGCCAAAACAAAAGCATTCACATTGCTAAACTCACAAACTAGTATTTAGTCACTTAGCCATAATACCAACTTACCTCATAATTTGTAATATTTTACAATTAAGAATAAAACTAAGTATGCCCGAAATGCCTAGCCATGCTAAGCGTTCTAGTGGTACACTCTGTAATCACAATTTTACTACATGTAAACCAAACAATAACCAAATTTCTGTAAACTCAGCATTGTAATCCTTATAGAGAATAAACTTTGAATTGAATTGAATTGAATGATACTCCAATACTGAAACCATGTACTGTGCCAAAACAAAAGCATTCACATTGCTAAACTCACAAACTAGTATTTAATCACTTAGCCATAATACCAACTTACCTCATAATTTGTAATATTTTTAAATAAAGAATTAAACTAAGTCTGCCCGAAATGCCTAGCCATGCTAGGCGTCTAGTGGTACACTCTGTAATCATTATTTAACTACATGTAAACCACACAACAACCAAATTCTGTAAATTCAACATTGTAATCTTTATAGAGAATAAACTTGAATTTGAATTTGAATTTGGGAATTTGAATTTTTGTCTATTTTCCCCCATCATTTAAATGGGTACCGGGGTGTTAGTCGACTGGTGTGGGTCGCATCCTGGGACACTGACCTAGGAGGCCTGGTCACGATGGGGCCGCGGGGGCGTTGACCCCCGGAACTCTCTCCAGATAAACTCTCCAGATAAACACTCGCAAATGTCTCTAAAAAAAAAAAATATTATCGCTGTAACTTGAAGAATGAGATTGATGGATTGTTTATATGGTCTTGCTGCTGTCCTCTGCACAGATGATGTAGAATTGCGCTTACATCGGCGATAAACACACACAGGAGGCTTTAAAGATGGTGCGAACACACTCTAGCTCTTGACCCCTATGTGGTCCTTAAAATATGGTGTACAACCCTAGCAGTGCACCAAAAAAATGATGAAGTGAGTGTGTAATGGCTGACTGTGTTGGGTTTGTGGGTGTTAACAGATTGAGACCGGCAATGGTGCGCACATGTGATCGTGAGTGGCTGGGCTTATGGGTTTGAACGTGTAAGCCTCACTGAGAACACCCACACTGCCGCGAAGATAATTCTAAGCCGGCTGGCTTAAAAAAAAACCACGAAATACTACAAAAACCCCAAGGATGAAAAAGAGCACTCAGAATGCTTGGGCTTGAATCACAAGCGATGAAGACTACTCAGTGGCTTGCTTTTAGTTACTGGGGTAAGACACCTGGGTTAGTTGTAGCTGGCTTATCTTAACCTTCACCAGAATAGCTTGATAACTTCAACGATGAGCACAGCAGGGGGGGAAGCTGGTTGGCAAGCCAAGGAATTGGATGGAGTAGACTAGGCTCGACTGGGCTCGGTTGTTCTGACTCCCCCCCCACAGACTGGAAGCTGGTTAAATTTTTCAAACTCGGGTCAACCCTCGGGAGTGATGCAAATAAGCAGAAAACACATTACAAAGAGACTGCCAAGTGAATAATGTAGAAGTGGTAAAGTAGCTGGCTTGAGGTAGCTGGTGGGGTGAACCCCGGTAGGCCTACTGGTGACACGAAATGGCCGTCTTGCTGGTCGAAAATTTTATCTCCAGAAATCGCTGTAATCGTCAGAATTACAGGCCTCCGCTGCCACCCATTTATGTAAGGGTTTCTTTAATGGAGATATCGTTGGTTTAAGGTTTGACACACTTTGTAGGATGGTAATAAATATATATTGTCAGACTGAGATGATTTAGGGATGGAGCCCCGCTGCCCTTTCCTGTCGCTGAATGGTCTGCGCCCCCGAGTGAGGCCGGGGCAGAGGTATGAGCCACATCTGCATCCCGTGCGTCACACAAAGGGCCCCAGGCCTACAAGGGATCTCGTATCTAAAGCACCTGGATGATACTAAAGCTATGCTTATAATACAGGG